>JXPQ01024304.1:49112-61384 GCA_001014675.1 Ephydra gracilis
TTACATGACTTTTATTAGTTATCAAATAAATATATGTTTATTTCCTTTTTTACTTTCTTTTATAAATATTTTTTCATTGTACTTGCCTCTTATTTATGATTTTATCACTTTATAAACTTAAAGTCATGAACTCTAAACTGAATTACTGTTGCAAATGAACACGATTTCATTAAACTGAAATTAATCCCTCAATGCTTCGTCCGACTGATTTTATACATAATACGTAAACAGAATATTTTATAGATCAGTGCATGTATATTTAAATATATACAGAGAAAGCTCTTATAAGGGAAATATGTCCATTTATGCGCGCTCATTCAAATATACATTTTTTATTTTATTTAAGCAATGTTGTGTCTAAACACTTATTTGCCACCTTAAGGAGAAGTCCACTTAATACTGCCACCCTTCATTAGAGCTTTCACTGTATATACATGACAGTAGTAGTACATTAACAGACATTCAAAAATGTACTACTCGTGCTCATGCAAAATGCTCCATTGTCTTAATACCTAAACATTATACATTTTATTAAGATTATTATTTTTATTTATTTCTTTTTAGGATTTTGGCGAATTGACACATACAAATTGGACATCAAAATTACTACATTCAATAAAAAATTAATACGCAAACAATTGGGTACAAAATTATATCACACATTTTGCTTTATAATTTTTTTGATTCAAATAATTATACTTTAAACAAAACAAAAAAATT
Source organism: Ephydra gracilis (assembly GCA_001014675.1). Lineage (NCBI taxonomy): Eukaryota > Metazoa > Arthropoda > Insecta > Diptera > Ephydridae > Ephydra > Ephydra gracilis. The sequence continues at coordinate 49,833 of JXPQ01024304.1, forward strand.
TATTAAAAGCACACACAGCAAGCATTCCAGGCGTTATTTCGAAACCTTGAAAATTTCAACTTAATTCATATAACGACAAAATTTAATTAAGCAAAAGAGAAACGCTTGAAAATGGCATCTGAATTGGATCAATTTGCCGATTTGGAATTATCAAAAGAGGATCGCGAACAAATATTCGATCCACCATTAGATCGTCAGCAATTGGAAGGTGCTGGCACCTCAAGGTATTTACGCATTTTAAGAACATAAACTTTTACATAAATTATTTGGCTTTGAAATTTGTATATAATGCGCAGCGTTATAAGTATTTAAACAAGTAGCTCTAGCGCAAATTAGAATTTGAAATAGATATCGCTTAACAGAACGCCAGCATATATGAGCCCTTTTTAAGACATAAATCTAAAAGTATTTCTTCTTTATATACACTTAAAGCGCATATTGATCAATAACTCAAGTATTTTCAAAATCTAATCTGCATGGCAGTTTTACAGTTCTGAATTCCATTTTAGGAAAAGCTTAATATCAAAGCTGCAATACTGAATATTACAAATCCGTTCTATAAGCAAATATCCAGCTCAACTGTGCTCAACACTCGTATCGTAATCAGCCATTGCTGCTCTCTGTGGAATGGAGTCTTTAAAATAAAAAACTTGCAGTTACAAAAGCTGCAATTTATTTATCAGGGGTCAAACTGTCGTGCCGCCTAAGTAAATCAATTTTTTGTTGCAGTTCTCGTAATCAATAGTTCAGCGGCACATTTTTTCTTTTGCCTTTTAGACCCTTATGAAAACGATCGGTTCAACTCAAGTTTGGCCTTCGTTTTCTGCAACGAACACTGCACGTTTAGGATAAACACACTTTAGGAGCGTGCTTCGACTTGTTCTTGTCAAAACATTTAATCTGCATAGAGCGGTTAGTGTAGAGAGCGCATCAGGAAAGATTTTAGCAGTATGGCAACCAAGAAGCCTGAAATGTTTTCACTACATACCGGAGAATACAAAAGCGGAGAAACCATCATTAGGCTTATCACAAAATACTAATTGCAAGAAAATAAATTATTGTTGAAGAAATTGAATGGTACATTAGTCTTTTGAATATTTATAGCTAACTAGTTAAAATGGAATAAAGTAAATAGCAAATTTGTAAGACCATAAGGCATACACCTTGCCAACGCCGCTGCTTGATTTTAATTCTTTTGACTTTGTTAATAGCGTCGAAGATGGCCTACGGTTTGGTGTAATTAAATAATCTAAATAACTGGAATATGAGAAACTATGTAAAATCAAACTGTCATCCATATCACTTTCACTGAACTTTAGTACGAACACGTTCTAGCGGTCTTATTGAATATTTCTCATTCGCGCTATATTTAGTCCATAAATGCATTAAATACTTTATAGCAAATGAGAATTAAAAAACTCAAAGCAGCATTAGTTTAAGTTGTTTTCACGTTAATTAGATTTCGTGCAATTTTTGCGTTAGCCCTCAATGAATGTAAACTTGTGCCATTCTTGACGACCAAAATAAATCCTTTGTTTATAGGCCGAAAAGTGTATCTCTTCAAAAAACTTGTAAATCGCGATATCAGTTATATTCTGCTTAACTCTAATCAATATTAATGTACTCATCTTGTAGATAGTCTAGACTTTATGAAATGTCTCTATTTTATGGAAATTCATTACTACTCGACTAACGTAGTTATCTTAAATGTTGAAGCTGTTTTCACCTGCTGAAATATTAGTTTAAGTATTTTTGCTCTCATATTCTGGACGTTTCTTAAACTACTCTGGTCTTTGAAAAAATTACATTTGCCAATAAAGCTAATAAATATACAATTTTCTATAAGTCTGAAAATAATTTGAATATTATTTTAGATGTAGTGGTTTCTCCCATTTCATTGCATTTTGTAAAACGTTATCACTTCTTCTCTCAGCTAATATTGTCATTTTCATTGGTGGATATGCTATGTGGTAGCTCATCAAGTTAAGGTTATGTGCCTTCACGGGCACATGACACACTGATAAATGTTGGTGCTATACGCAGTGTTAACCAACACGCAATAACGCAATAGTTATCCTTAACATGCAAGTTAGCTTAGGTAGAATTCCTAAGGATTAACGCTGGCCGTACCATATCCGTACTAACTAGACACGTTGCATAATCCATGTAATCCCCAAATAATCAACACAAAGTACAATTCAGTTTCAACTGATCATTTTCGGGATTCCCATTCATGACAGCTACTTGTAGGTAAAACCCCACCGCTCACCAATAGCATATCCATAAATTGAGCGCTTGGAAACAGAAAAGCTTAAAAATTGACCCGGTTTGTTATAAATTCATATTTCAATTAATTTTTTTTTTTTTGCGAAAAGCAATATTACAATATTATTAATATTATATAACTTTAGGCACAACATGTTTTACGAAAATCGGGAAAAGCCTTACAAAAGCCTCACGCCGTGTTGATAAATGTTAAAGAGTTCATTTGAAAATTCTACTATTCCTAAATAATAAAGTGCACACAGAGAAAGAATTTATTTCCATTTTCCATGTGATGCATCAACAAGTATACTAATCCAAATTTTTATCATAAATTATTGTGTGTTGTGTTTCAAAGAGTGTATTGTACACTTCATGGAGCTGAATTAAGCTTCCATCTTGCATTTGGCATAAATACTTTAATTTTAATGATCTTGGAATTGCTCAGCACACTCTAAGCTCTAAGCACTCATAACTTATTTAAGTAAATATGCTAAAAAAACACGTCTTTGAAATTTCTTTTATTTGAAGAAGTGTGTCTAACTGTACTTGTTAAGTGTAACTTGGAATTTAATAGTAAACAACGATTGTATCGTTAGTTGATTAAAAGACGCGTATGATATAAATGTTAACACCAATAATTCACTGCGAAATGATACGCATGCACAAAGTATTTTTACTTGTATTTTATAAAACTGCAGCCAAATTCCTTACACCATTTGGATGACATGACAATATTTGCCCAATACTTATGCTATGGCAATTGGCAAAAGAAATGTTCAAGCAATGCTTGCTTAGCGCTGCATTATTACTTCACTGTTAATTGTAATTTGCAAACTTTTAGCTTAAAGCGACATTTGATAGCAGTGTTATGGCACCATACAGCTTACCAGCACTTCAAAGATGCTACTTTTTGACGATTTCCTTTTCGTAACATTTTGTATATACTTCCTACTATTTCTTTCATTCCACAAATTTCTTAGTTTTCCTACAAAATATAGATGATTACAAAAACACAAGAAGAAAATCCAGCGAAAAAAAGTGTTCAAACACATTTGTCACACGCTGCAGGACATTAACATGACACTTTTATTTCTAAATGACTACCTTTTACCTCAAGTAAATTAGCAACAACAAAGGTTGTCATAAAAAACTCGTATACACAAAATCACAAAAATAAAATAAAAATATGCGTAAAAAAAGAGCGTAACCTTTGGCAAGAGAAGGGGTGCATTCATAATTATGATTTTCTACTAATTTTTTTGGGTGATGCTCTAAAGCAGCTTTACGTGCAGCTTTATAACACTTGAGGTAGTTTAGCTGCTGCAAGCAAATCGCTAAAGAAAAACACAACAACAAGCGAGATGGAACGAAAAAAGGTTATGCACATTTTGCTTTCCAAATGCAACATAAACTATTGTGATATGGCAAATTTATCCAAAGAAATTAGTTTTTATTTATATGCAACATTTTTGTTATTGTTGTTATTGTTGTTATTGTTAATAGCTAAAAAGTTGTGGCATAATTCTGAGCTGCCTTACGTGAGCGCATCATGCTTACGGCGATTGTGCTTTTCGCAATAATTCATTTATTCTGCTCCGTCCAAACAGCAATAAGTGCATGGCTGTATGTGTGTGTGCATGCAGTGCTGCGTGATTCTGCTAAAATATGCAGAAAGGTAGGTTTTTTAATGAAGTGCGTGAGTAAGTGTTGTCCATGTGGTGCAGTTAATGGCGTGATAATGCGTGCAATTGTGGGTATTTCAATAATTTTTTGTTTGTCGCTTTCTCAATGCTTAATGGTTAACTAAAAAGCACAAATTGAAATATTTGATGATTAGGAAAATTGGATTTCATCCTGTATGATTCAATAAGCATAAAAAAATTCAATTTCTGCATTGCATTCCTTTCATCACTGGCTTCCCCAAAGAATAATACTAAGGGTTGCAGCAAACGTAATACAATAATACCCAAGTAAACTGAACTCGCAGGAACCGAATGAAATAGTTCCTTGAAACTGAAGGCCATCTTAAGAGACAGTGTTATTTTACAATATTTTCATATACATAAAATCATTTAACTATATATGCATAGAAATAAAAAATAAAGCGACCTTCTTAGTGCTGCCTACATGTTTTGGAAAAATCGGTGCCCATACCCATTTTAGCTTTACATATTTAACTTTTAATTTCATTAATTGCGAATTTCGTAAATTCATGTTCTTGTACTTGAAATATTAACAACACGAAAGAATAAAAAAGCATTATTTTATCTGATGATATGGCACAATCTTTAAAATAAATAAAATATATGTAATAGTCCGTCTTAACCGACAACAGCATACCCTTGAGTCATTGATTGTTCACACATCAAATTTTTCATAATGACTAAGTATTCAATAAGCTATTTTTTCTTTATTTCCACTAAGATACTCTTTCTATTATGAATATACACTTACAAATATAATAGCAGGTAGAGCAAATGCATGATTTGAAATATTGTTTAAACAAATCAATCAATTCAAAAGAAAATTTAAAACTGTGGTTTCATATTCCGAGGCTTGGTTCCATGTTCCGACAGGCAATTAATAGAAGCTCCAAAAATACGAAAATGTAAGCTATCAAAGACACGCCAATCAGCCAAGATTTTCAGAAATCTGGAAAGATGTTTTTATCAGGAGCTGTAACCGTTTTTTCGATTTTCAAAAGTAAAAATTTCCTTCCAAGTTCAAACAAAATTCTTTCTCTTGAATGTTATGCATTTTCCCATCACTTCCTAATGCTGTTTACACAAAATAATTTTAATTAAAATTATTTAAAAATTTAAGCTATTTCCTTTTTTTTTCATATGTCTGATTATAACCCTATTTTCTTGGCATATGCTTTGTAGAATAAATCACAATACGCATGCGCAACCCCTAACAGCTTGACCACGTTTTTGTTATCTGCAAGCATAGCCAAAAATTAACACAAACACCAGCTAACTAATTTGACTGTCAATCAAACACGCAACATACAACTAATTTACATTACATAATCGATGGGAATTAAATGACACAAAACTGTCTGAAAATACACACCGGCACTTTCAGGAGGCAAAATGATGCTCAAAAGCAAAGCAGATAATTTGCAACAATAAGAAAATTAATCTTTTTACATTTTTCCGCAGCTACTGCTTCAAAGAAACCCTCTGAAAATTGAATTCAAACGAAGTACCAAAGAAGGGTTAACGCATTTGAAAGCACTTTGCTTGATTATAATTTAAAAAACAAAGTCTATTCAAAATATTCAAGTAAATGAAAGCCAATTTTTTTTTGACGAAATTGCGTTGCAGCAGCCAAATATTTTCACAGCAGCTTACGCATAAATCACGTGGTAGCTTCAAGACACAAATGTGGCGTAAAGCGAAAAGGACAACAATAACAAGAAACATAAGGTAGTAATAAATAAAAAAAAAATGTAATTAAAAATTTGCTAGAACGAAATGAGCAGAAACCCCAAGCAAGCGACAAATTGCGCTCTATATACACTAAGCCATGATGCTAAGATAAGCATCAGGCGCTGCTGTACGCATATGGCTAATGCATTTGCCTAACAAAACAAAAATTTTGCCTAATAAGCAGCCGGCAAGTGAAGGAATTTTATGTTAATGAATAACAGCAAATGAAATTAAAAATAAATTGAAAAAAATTTCGGTTGGATGTGGCATTGTCGTGGCAAATGTATGCACCCTTTTCTAAGCGCATAACAAGCTTTGGAGTGTGTTTTAGAAAACTTGTTTAGTACTCGTTATAAGCATGATATCCTTCATATACAGCAAAGGGTAACAGCGCACATCTAATGCATGTGAAAAGTAAAGGAAACCAAAACTCATACAAATAAACGAATAAAAAACCTAACACACTCATAATAAAGAGGAAATCGAGCAAAGGAAGTATTGCTGCTGCATACAATAGTTATCATTCGAGGCAGCCAAACAACAAGCAAAACACCAATGAACAAATAAAAAAAATACAAAAGTTTATGCAACACAATTCTAGCACGGCTTATCATGAAAGCTGATCTTCAGTAAATGCAAGAAAAGCATATTAATAGTGTTTAGAAACAGCCTCAAAGCCAAACAAAGCGAACCAAGCACAAAGTATCTTAGAAATTTTTAATAAAAAAACTGCACACAATAATTATATTGGCATTTAATAATTATTTTCATTAAAGTGAAGCTCCACAAAAAAACTCTTTCGAAACAATGTTCACACATCAAGTTAGGGAGACCCGGCTGACCAACAGCGCGTATGAGTTACCTAGACGATGCCACAACTGTTTTCATATTACCGTGCAATTGCTTAGCACAAACTAGTTAAGCAATTTTTATTGGCTATAGCAAAGTTTGCCCAAAAAGCCTGAATAATTGATTAATGCGCATTATTTTGGTGTTAATTATTAATATCTATTTTGATTTCCATTCTTTTGTTTGCTTAGTGGAACCGGACTGACGCGTTCATTTAAATAATTAATGGTGCCCGGCTGTCTATGTTTATTAGCAAAAATCAATGCCAGCTGAAGCAAATAATATGGCGAAATATGTTTGATTAAATATTTGAAGTATTTCCGCACCCAAATCAAAGCAACTTCAATGAATGAAACAAAGCTGTGATATAATGGCAACGACGGTGTGACATTTAAACAAAAGATTCGCTAAAAATGGTACAACAATTAAATGGCGTGAATTCAAATAAAACGGGGCTTTTTTGCAATAAAATTGCATGCAATTTTTTAATAAATAGTTATTTCAAAACAATTCATTTAATTACTTATTTTTAAATTACTGAATTCATTTATTACTCAAATTAATTTAGTTATGCCATTTTTGAACACTATTCAAGTAGTGCCACAGAAATGATATTTAAAATGAATTACATTCAAATTTTTTTTATATTGAAAATTTTATTTTTTTCACATGACACTCCAACTTTTTTTTTGTCCAGAAATATCGGAAATTAGAGTATGTTATGAAATGCATCAAATGTGATGAAGGGCTTAAACATCGTAACATAAAAAAAAATGTATTTCTCACATTCAAGTTAATGAAAGTCAACCCATTTAAACAACATCATAAAATACTATTTGTTATAGATGATGATGCATCTAAACTTTCAAATCATATTAAGTAATGCTCTTAAATTCCTCTCAATCTCGCTGTATTATGATTTCGACTTCTATAAAGAAATTCATCAGAATAAACACATAGAAACACAAAAAATAAATAGATATAGGATATCCTTCTGCCTGTCTCACTGTGAAATTGTTACTAAATAAATTTTTAATCTGAAAAAAATGTTTTTAGGGTAAAAATTTTCAGAATGTAAAACAGTAATTTTTGAATCTCATTTTCAATATTGTATGTCATCGGGTTTTTGTTGGTGAAATTTTTTAACTTAACAATAAAAAATAAATATTATTTATGCTAGTAGTATTGTAGAATTTTTTAACAAAAAATACGTCTGTAGACTTGATACTAAGTACTCTTATATGTTACATTTTACGTTTTGGCTTCGTTAAAATTATAATAAATTGCATTTATTTTTAAAACCATTTCGGTCAAAATTCAATTCGTTCTTGATACTTAAGTTATGTCGCACAAGCTTTACTGAAAACCCTTAGTCGCGCATGAGCATCTATATACAAAATCTTATCTAATGCCTTCATTTAATCTTAAATGTTTCATTTCTTCTCAAGCAATTCTAAGCGAAAAGTGGGCAGAATTTTTTGAAATTATATTTTTTTTATAAAGTTTCTTGTAGCGATCTCACATACAAATGGCTACTATTCGTTATTTTTCTGTACAACCAATTTTTTACTCATTGTTTTGAAAGTATGTTTAATATTTGTAATGAATTTTATTTTTCTACAAAAAAGTTGAGTTAAAGGTTTTTTTGGTTATCCAACAGCATTTCTTGTTTTCCATTTGTATTATTTCTTATTATTAGGGAAGATTGAACAGTTATATAGCATTGTGTTTGTTATTTTGCTTCACAGTTTTCTTTTTTAATTATTTCAAAATTTTTATCTATGTAACCAATGGAAGGAAATACCCTTAAAAATTCACTTCTGCAACAATACACTTATGCTAAAGAATTTTCAAGTTACAGGAGCACATAGCAAAATGCTATTCCTTCCAGGCCTTCTGCTTATATTTTTGTAGTCGCATCAAACGGTGCTCATTTTGTACTCCTGTGTGTTTACTGAACTGCTAAAAGTCACATGTTTTCAAATCAATATTTTTTGAATTTTATTCAAAATTTTCACGTATGAGCTGGTTTGTAATATTAAACCAAGTATCTGTAGTTATCTGCACTGTTTTTGCCCATGGCTCTGCCCTGCTTTTGTAAATAGCACCAACGCCACTAACGATCCACCAGGATCCTTAAAAAAACTGCTTGTTAACAATTTGGCCTCGCTGATGAATTTCAGTACACACCACAACATACTAATCAAAGAAAACTCTCAACATGATGTCTGTTTATGAATTAGTGTGATATGGCTTACGCGATGCATTTTATTATATCATTGTATTACGATTGCTTAAACGACAGTCAAAAACAAATTAAAAATAAAAAACATATCGTATTGTAAACTGTACGCTTCTCATTCACAGTACTTTACTCATAACCACCTACACAAACCCAAAAAATGTACTCAAACTATTGAAAATGTATCGAACGGTCGGTCGACTATTTTCAAACATGGTTCTCTTTAACTTCCTTGATGTAATGTCCATCACTCGATTGCCCCGGTCATAGGGATGAGTCAGAATCTGGTCCTAAAGTACTTGATTCCAATAGGACAGATGATAGTCGCAGAATCAGAGGAATCAAGCTGATTTGGACAAAGTGCTGCAAAATATCGCAGCCTTAGGTATTCACAACTGACGCCAAGCTGTAAAGCATTCACAAGATTGGCGTCGCATGTGATTTCTCACTATTCAGCGCTATTTTCAGTAAATAATTAAGATTAACGTGAAATTCATCTAGCGTTGAATTCGTTATAGCAATTGCAAACATTCGTTGAAGACAGAATCGGATGGATGGAAAGCTATCTGAAGGATTCTCAACATTTTGCCAGCATACATGGTATGCCAAAAAACTAAAAAATTAATACAAATGCTCTGACCAATAAACGAAATGTATTAAAATTGCAAAATTCACCTTAATCACCTCACAGAAGGTTCACCAATATTTTTTCAGGAAATGTCATAATGGTCTCACAAACAATGCTAGTAAGTCATGGAAAGAAAAAATTGACAATTGGAAAAAATTTGCATTTTAATGAAATTGATTTCAAGTTCTTTTTCCATACCGCTATTTGAAGTTAAATTAAGTCAGCACTGTCTCATAAATAAAAACAATTAAAAAGATTACAGGCAGATTAGGCCGACAGTATGATACACATCGCTTGATAATTAAATAACAACCGTTAAAGCACATTACCTTAAATTATTCTGAATTAATTTCATTAATTATGGCAAATTTTTTTTACTCCCTTTTTATGGACGCCTATGTAGTCTGAATTCAACGAATCAATAGAATAGACATTAATTGTATTTGTTCACTTAATACTGGAATTACATTAAATTTTAATGTTACCTTTGCATGATTAAGAAATAAAACCTCTATTGAGACCACTTAGGTAAACTGGAGGACACTCTGATTATTATGCAATGACGCCCACATTTGGTACACACATTGATTATACTCATATTCACGCAATACTACGTTGTAATTGTGCATAATGCAGCATTAAAGCCTCTATTGAGAGCACATAAGTGTTGTGGAGGTTCCTCAAATTTTTATGCAATCAAGCCTTTTTATTAGATCATATTTATGTTCAACAAGTAATGAAATTTCGTTATGTTTAAGTGATAATTCTTATATTTAAGTGATAATTGTCGGTAATTCTGCATAAAGCCTCTTTTGGGACTTTAAAGGTGTGCTAGAGGTACGTCTGATTTTAATTCAATCATGTCTTTTTTTTGGAACACGGTTACATGTTTTAATTTCCCGCTTAATTTGGAAAGTTCATTGAATAACATCAATTGCAACGGATGCAGGTGGCTTAAACCCATAATTTTACTAAAAATGGGTATAAATAAATTTATTAGAGGTGCCTGAAATGAAAAGGAGATCTTAAGTTTTTTTCAAAGAATATGTGCACCAAATTTCGTTGATCTTGCTTAACCCGTTCTTTCTATTTTTTGGATACGGACGGACGGAAGAACACGGCTCAATCAATTCCTGTGGTGATGCTGAGCATATCGGTATGTATTTCGGTACATCTGCGGACGCTGGTTCTGTATGTAAGAATATAAGACTTAAACTAATATACACTTCACCAATTTCATAAACGACGTTTAAATAAGCGTCTTCCTTCCAAAAATGCACGGGAAATACGTTCAATTGCGTTGTAGCTTCAAATCATCTATTTTGTGCTTAAAATTTGATAGGAAAAAATGTATCAATGCGTTTGTATTACGAAATTTAAACAAAATTATAACATAGCTGTAAGTAGCTCACTAGGACTTTTCATCTCTAAATCAACTAACCTAATAATTCATTAGCGCTTAGCTCCTTGAACTTTCATCATCGGATTATTTAAGGTCTTTACAATATACTTTGTAAATATCCTGATGGAGAAGAGCTGTTCGCTAATCAATCTATGTATTACTTTCCGTGTTGTCATGCCTAAATGTGGTTTAAGCAATAAGACTTGGTTCAATGGTAAGATGTATTCAGCCACAAATTTCACAAGCACTTTTTCAGATATTGTCAAATCTTCTATTTGTTTGGTAAAATTTTGGCAAATTATTCTATGCTTTCGATTAAGGTCTATATATAATTTTCCTTCGTGACATTGGAGAATCATCCAAGCTTTTACTTTTAAAACCGGACTTTCAAATTATAAAAAATAATAGATTATTAGAATAATTTACATTCCATTAGTCGTTTAATAACACTCAATATTTAGAAAATTAATATTTTCGAAAATCATTACTTATTTAATGTTATTTGCTGATATGCGTTTTTTTAATAAACTTTAAAATCTTATTTGTTTTCGACCAGGACCATTTTTAATAGAGGCCTTACCAGTGGAATGTTAATATTACTTTAAAGAATGCACTAGGTTTAATTGATATTTGACCGGATAAATGTAGTCAAAATAATTGTGGAATAAATTAAGATATCACCCTAGCACATTTTACTTGAAGGCTGTGTTAAACATTTTTTTTTTTTTTTTT
>JXPQ01024304.1:61431-73479 GCA_001014675.1 Ephydra gracilis
TTTTTTTTATAGCTGGTTCTGGACTTATCATTCACATATAGGTGATAAAATCCGTTGTTATTTGCATTGGTTGTCGTTTAAACTAAATTCACTAAACGACTAATCGATTTCAAAAATTAGTAATTAATAAATTTCAAAAAAAATCGCACTTAAAAACATATTTATTAACCTTCGTCCTTGCGCTTAATTTTTAAAGCACAAAATATTATTCACAATAAGTATATCACATTATGCGCGATTCGAAATTTACGAACAAATATTTTGTAGTATTGTGGACAACATAGGAGTCGGATTTCAATGAATCAATGCATAAAGACTCTTTTGGGACTATATAGGTTGACTGAAGGTATCTCTGATTTTTATTCAATCATGTCCTTAATTTTGAAATTTCATTGAAAAATATCAATTCTAACGGTGGCTCACGTGCGTAATTCTGAATAAATTAGGTGTACTGGAGGTACACCAAAAATTACATTAAATTTTTATCGGATCTGAACCAAATTCAAAAGGCGATATAATTTTCATAATCTATGTGTACCAGATTTCGTTGATCTAGCTCAAGCCCTTCTTTTGGATACGGACGGACAAATGGACATGACTTAATCAATTCTTGTGGTGATGCTCAATAGGTTTCTGAAGACTGCTTCTGGGTGTTACAAACGTAATATCAAAACTAATATATACTTTGACAATTTCATTGACGACCTAAATAAAAAGCAATAAGCAAAAAACAAAGTGCGCTGAAATACAAAACAAAAATCAAAACAAAAAATGCGCCAAAAATCGGCACAATGATTAAGAAACTGCTGCTGGAGCTGCGTGATCAATGCGAAATTCACGCCACTAATAATCTTGTATTGCATTTGTTCACATGCCAATGTTTTGTTATCAATTGCTTGCCGTTTGCTTTTTTTTCGTTAGATTATTTTTTTTATTTTACGAAAAACTACTACCTAGCACAATTACTGGCTGCCGCCTTCAACACTGTTAGCAGCAGGATGCAAATTTTTCTCAACAAATAAAATTCATGCCAAGGCAAAAACAAACAAAATCACCAACAAAAATGTTGCGCTCAAAAGCAGGTAGGCAGCGTCAACAAATACTACTCACTAATAGATGATGCAAATCTCAGCTCTTAACTGGCCATGCCGCGCTCCAAAGCAAAGAAATACAAATTTTTATAATTTAATTTTTCCATTAAATTTTTTCTTGCTTATATTGTTTTTATTGGCATGAATTTTGTGCTGGCAGAGGAAGCGCCTGTATGTGAGCGCTCTGCTGGGCATGTGATTGAACACAGCCTCGATTACCACACAAACAAAAAAACACTTAGCACAGGTAAAAATTAATCTAACAACGTGAGAGTTTTCAGAATTTCAGTAAATGTTATACTTTTGTGCTGTTGCCGCTGCTGCTGCTGCTGTTGCTGTTGCTATCCTGGCTGTCCTGCACGTTGCTCGCTGAGCGCGACATCTGCTTAGAATTTAGTTTTCACGAAACAATTGAGCGATACCAGCACACAGACACAATTTCTAACAGAATCTTCGACATGGTAATATGCAAAGACCAACATCAAAATTACTTTGAATTAAAGTCATATAAAACAAAAGCAACAGAAAATGGCTTCGCTTATATTTGAATGAGCGCATAAACAGTTGAGCACATGCAGGAATTCTTTTAAATCCTTGCTCGACGTGTACTACGTCATAGCACACATAGCAGGAAAGCTTAACCTTGAATATATGAATGTGGTTGGTAATGAATATGCATGGAAGGCACTGTTAACCACTCCGTTCAGCTGCAAAAACAATTTCTAAATAATGCAAAATCTCACTCTCTCTCCCATATAGTTGCTATGACATACTCTTTGCAAAATTAGCCATGCGTAATTGTGCTTGCATGTTTATAGTGCGTTGTGCTGGGCATTAACTGACAATTGCTTGTGTATCAACGCATATAGCTGTTTTCAAAGTAGATTGTCAGTCATTACAGGCCCATGCACTTAAAAAAAATTTCAATAATAAATACTTTAAAAATAATCAGCATACAGCTCAAACGTTGGTTTACATGGATTTTAAATTTTGAATCATCCGTTGTTCGAACGTTTCGGTGACTAGACCCCATTTTGTATAAAAATCTAATTTTTTTATCTGTTTTCACATTTTTTCTCTATTTTTTTCACTTAATAATACGTTAATTTCAAATGGCATGCTTATACGGCACACTACATTCGTCGAATTATTGGCGATCCAACAGTAAGCGGAACTTCTTTCTCAGAAAACTAGTATAAATATATTTCTTTTTGCACGTACCTCAATATTAACGCAACTCTAAAATAAATAGTCAAAAAAATTGTTGTACGGAATTCTATAAGGAACTACAACTATATATGGATACATAGTCCAATACAGCAATAGAAAATTGCTCGTACTCGTTTAATTCGTATTTAATTCGTATTTTAATTTCTTTTTCAGTCACTTTGAAATTCGACAATCAGTTAAATTTTTAATTGCTCGAATTATTCCACTTAATTTTTTCTCTCAGCTTCTTTTCGAATTTATGTATCGTGATTACACTGTATTTTCCTTTCTCTCTTCCTTGACTTTGGTATACTAATGTGATGCAGCACTTTCTCATCTCGTTCTCATTCAAGTGCTTAAGATACGTATTTCACAAGAGTTGCTGTTACGCAGCCTACACCTAAATTAGATTATACCTGGTTCAGACTAAACGAATTGAGACAATTTCGTTTGTGAAGTCGCGTTCAGATCAAGTGAAATTGCGTCAATATGGACTGATTCCAGCAAAGATGTGATATTTCCACAGAAACAAAAAAACACCTCGAACAAGATGAATTGTACTTAAGTAGTTTTGAAAACGGTATTGCCCAAAATTTCTGCGATACATCTCCATACAAAGGAAGGCTAAACACACCTTAGCAAAGAAAGAATTGAGTTTCTTTACATTTTGTTTATGTCACGAATTTTTGGAGAGTGCAAATAAAACTTATGTGTCAGTTCTTCTTTGGACATGAATTTTAACCATTACTGCAATTGCGTCCACTTTCCATTTAATACCGTTCTCTGAACTAACGGTGTAAGTGTTTCTGCGCTACTAGAAAAAGCCAAACCACACATTTCTTCTAGGCATTGATAACTCTAGTTCCAGCGCCAAAATCTTTCAAAATTGAAGTTGTACTTTGAGATTATCTTACACAAGCCACCATTTTATAAAACAATCAAAACATTTCAGCTAGCTATTGCGAAATTAAGGACTTTTTTACATGATGAGTAGATGCAGAGTAGTGTTGCTTGTGTTCTCCTTGGCACAGCCTTCCGATATGTTGAGCAGCTCGAATAAAAATGTAAAAATTTGCATCGCAAAATTTCTGGTGCACTTAGGTTATTCTATTTGATTGCATTAATATCAAATATATTTTGTCCGTGTTCTAAGTTCTGCTTTCTCAAGGAAAAGGTTTATAAACTCCATGTCCACAGAGATGCATTTGTGAGTTTTGGAAATGGCAATTAGCATTGGAAATAGTTAGGCTTCAAAGTAGTGGAAAAATTTAACAAGCCTAGAATTTATTGAACATTCTCCTTGTCTCTTGATAATAAATATTGCTATTTCACACCTTTAGAAACTTGAAACTGTACAGAAGAAAGTAAAGTATTCGACTTGTGACACGGACATGCCTTAATTTGAATTAAATAGAAATGTCGAATTAATACAGAAATTTTTGATGCTCTGACAATTAGAAATTTTTACATATTTTTTCATTGATTTTTTCTACCTATTTTCGCTGCTTCGCCAAAGGAAATTATTATGAACTTATATTCGACAGACACGCTAAATAAAAACGCACTCTTACATACAGATACAGAGAAATCTATAGCCGTGACCGAACACGTCTCATTGACATCGCGAATTAATTGCCAAGCAAATCCATCAGAATATGTCAACAAAGCTGACTCACGTTCGACTTGACCATTTCCAAACGAACTGGTAATGTTTATGCAACTGTTCAGGACACCTAAGCATTAAAAATGCTCAAGTTTCACATATCAACGCCACAAATTGTCGTTCAATAACTATCCCTTACTACCAAACGCTAAAAACACCAAATCATCAAATCATCAGGTTAATTACGAATACAATAAGCCCTCGCTCTTAATTTTTCGCTCTCATTTTTTTGCCTTTGGTCTGCTCCAATTGTGAGTCACACGTTTTTGTTTTCATAACATGAATTGTAGTCATGCAAAAAATTATGAATAAATTAATCATTTTTATCCGGACCTAGATCTGGACGTTCCTGCCAATGCTGCACTGGAGCTAAAATTTACCAATTTTATTTAATATAATTTCGACTCCATGAGTTTTTCGTGTTTATGAGTCTATTTTTATGGTGGCAGTTAAGCGAAATACCGAGTCGATGAGGCCGATGAAGGCTTGCAGAGTTTTCTGAAAAGTCGAACGATTATATATGGAAAATTTATATCCAATACAAATAAAATTTATTAATCCCAATGATGAAGGGTATTAAAATTGCAAAAGTTTTCACCTCATTTAAGTAATTACGAAATTTTTGAAATTGCTTTATGTTTACGTATTTAATTTGATATTTAATTTTAAATAAATTAATGAATAATTTTGTTCTCAGTTTAAACGAATTATTTTTGAAAGTATACTTTAAAAACTTGCACTAGCCTCTATATACAATTTTTATATTGGGTTTATATATATATTTATTTAGGTTTGCAGAACCTTACATCTAGTTAATAGAATTAATTAAAAGTTTTTTAATTAATTTGAATAGTTCAATAGCCTTACCCAGAGCAGTATTTTGTATAGAGATGGGTGCAATGAGATTCCGAACACTGGGCATAAAAAACTTGTACTCTTGCTAATATTGTTAAATTCTATTTTAAGTGCATAAAAATAAATATAGCTTTGAACTAGAAAGTTTAAAACTTTGGCAAAATCAAAAGGAGCTTCGTTAAATATTTCGTGTGCACTCTTAATTTCAAAGCAAATTCTTTTACCTCCAAATATTGCTGGAAGTAAAATTTAAAATATTGAGAGCTCTTGGATTAGAAACTCACCGATGGTGATAGTTTACTGATTTCAGCAGCTCTTATAATGAATTTGCGCATAGCAAGCTGAAATACGCCTTTAATTCTAGTGAAGAACACGCTCAAAGGTGCCTCTTGTTTTTTGTTCATACTCGCTTGCATTGCTGTGCAGGGTATTACGCATGCGAGCTGCTTGCTTCGAATGTGTTTACAAATTTCAGAATGCTGTCATTGCTTTCGTTCATTTTGTCGCTATTTGTTTATATATGTGTGTTGGTGAGGTCGGCTATCGCATTATGCGACCCTTGAAAATGTTTCTCTTTTATTCATTATTATTATAATTGTTGTTTTTGTGTCGTTGCCTACCTTTGCTTAGGCCAGCTATCCCAAATGCAAACATACATTTTTTTATTGTACTTAGAGTGAATGCTGTCGCTTGGTTTAGTTTCGTTTATTGATGCAGTTGTTGGTATTTCAAGTTCATTAGATATTTCCAAGAATTCTCTATACCTCAAGCAGAAGCACGTCGTGCGCTCACACACACAGTTGCACGCCACATGTGCGCTTCGACAGGCAGTTTATTTGAAATTTGTGTTTCTGGTATTTGGCAATGCCAGCGACGCATGCGCTGTTTTTGCAATACATTTTGCAAACGCCTCAAACGGTACTTTTGGTAAGGACTGCAATATTATGAATGAGTATTGTAAGCATGACTGCGCGTTTATTACTTAATCCAATTGTATATTGGCAGCACATACAAATATCCACAGCGTAAATACTTATTCGTGCAGGCATATGCTTCGACTCATTATGACTTGCGCTGCTTACTGAAATTTATTTTTAAATATTTACGCTTGGTCACAACCTGTAATACTTCACAATCTCTTCCAAATTTAGTAATTTAAAAATTATAATGCTTGGGATTTCAACAATGTAACGAGAACTACAGAGTGCCTTCAGTCATATAGCCGGCACGTAAGTGATGATGGACAACACCCTGTTCTTTATAACTCCACGGAATATGAATTTTTTTTAGATGGCCTGAAAACGAAATAATATTTGCCTCAAGCACGTCACACATGTCAGTCGAATTAATTAGTTTACTGAACTTGTGCTAAGCATCGCTAATATCAAGTGTTGGAAGACTTATGCGCCAGCAATTAACAATACAAGGTAAACAGTTTGTGGGAATAATGCTAAAAGTACTAAGGACAAGGCGTTCGGACATTGCGAAAATACCAGAAGGACTTTTAAGTTTATAGCATTGTCACTGCTTGTTAAAGAAAGATTTTTCTAAGTAATATTGGTGACATCGTTGAATACTTTTTGGCAACATGTTTACATTAATTCGGCTAGGAACTAACAAGAAAATTTTTAAGTGAATCCTAATTGCATTAGGTTGAAATTGTACAAAACTTAAAAGACAAAAGCATCCAATAAATATTTGAATATGCAAAAAATTTATCGCTTTTACTAATCTCACTTCGTATATAATTTTAATTTCACGACTGTAAAAGTGGTGAAACTGCACGAAACATTCTCAGACAAAAGCTTCAATCCAATCAACATTTGAACTTTTTCTAATTTTAATAATTTCACGTCGTCGATAAATTTTATAAATATTAAAGACTTGAAAAGCATAGAAATTGCACGAAGCATTCTTCCCAAATCGAAAGGCAAAAGCTTCAATCCAGGCAAAATTTAATTATCGAAAAACTTAGCAGTTTTAAAGAGCTACATGAGCAATAGGGAAAATAAATGAGAAATAAAATTGAGAAACAAATTTAAAAATTTTAAAAAATAAATAAAAGTTTAAAAATTACAAATGAGCTATGCTATGGAGTATGGACGAAGAAATAGTTACATTTCATGCCTCATGAATATCTAAGGCAAGCCACAAAATAAAGAATATACAATTAATAGTCGATTTCGCACGACGAACTATAATTTGCATGTCTTCTAGCTGTAGCATCTGGAAGTTGAAATAATTCAAATTCAATTCTTCGCCATCCAGAATGGCTTCAGCGTTCCATGATGAATATTCATTTAATAACAACAACAGATGTGTACACGATGCCCTGATGCTATATAGTGGTTTTGTATATTCAAACATTGTCAACGATTCTTCATTAGAAGAGAGCTCATAAATGGGTAGCTAAATTGCTCCAGCAGTACAGGTAGAGGAAGCTAAATTGCTTTCTTTATTGGACACCACAACCTGGTGATCCTGCGGCACCATTCTTCACGATGCCTTACATTTTGTCGCCAGACGCGGATCCCTATTGTAACATCATTTAGGACCTAGTCAGTCCAACACCGGTATAGCCTTAGTCTTCGGCGAGTAACGTCACTTGGATTGGAATCAAACACTGTTTTTCGTTCACTGCGCCCGTGAAAAGTTGGCCAGTGTGTGTGTGTGTGATAAAGGTAGACATGAATTTTTGAGAAATTTGAATTTCGCGCGACAAGATTTTCACATTTCGCAACAGTTTTCGCTCGATTCGTTTCTTCACAGATATGATCGCTTTCGGAGTTCTCACAGCGTGTGTTCCATCGGAACTTTAATATCCCGTACTCCATTAGTATCCTCAAATAACTTTACAGTACGTTGCACAAATTTATGAGGGATCCCTTTATTCATGTTGAATTTTAGTATGCCAACTATAGCATTGCGATATTCCATTACATCATATTTCATGATTGCAAAAATATCAAAAAACAAAAATACAAAAAACCATAAATATTAAGTGCCGACGTACAATCAATAAAAAATGAATACGCCTAATAACGCATTCGTAATGAGTTCATTCAATTGTGTAGCAGTATTAATGACTTGACTAGGTAGTACTTGCCTATAACCTCGTGTGGATTTTCGTTAACAATGGGGTATTGATAATGCCATATTTCCAACCGCCATAAAATCTTGGTTTCAATCAGTCAATGGTGCAAGAAACGCACCTTCGCTAATCACTTTCAAGGGACTTCACGTGCAGAGCCCGAAATTTTAGATGTATAACACTTACCAATGAGCTGAGTTTGCATATTCTAGAATAATACCGTTTCGCGTGAAATTTGGAGAACTTGGTTTTCGAGATTCTACATTCTTTATGTTCGAAATATGGGTTTTTGAAATATAGTGATGTTTGGCGTTGCGTCAAAATTCTTGTTTTGTCCAATTTAGACATTTAAGCATAACTTATAAAGTAATTTTAATACCACTCACGGGTTTTGTTACTTTAAATATTTTATTAAAATATTGTTGTTTCATTAATATTATTAATACGATCTAAATTTTTTCCGTTATTTATATAAGTTAGTGGATAAGGCTGTTACTTTAACTTTTAAAAAATTTGTATAAAAAATATAAAAAACACTGCGCGCAATTTTTTATGGCCAAACGCAGTACCTGACAGACTGATCAATGCCAGATGTGCAAAAAATACAGTCAAAACTTGGAATTACACGAAAAGTTAGTAAATGAATGCGTACAAGTGGATAAAAGAAATTGAAATACTAAAAAATTATAATTGCAACCCTTTTCGTTAACCCAGAAAATATCCTAAAAAGAAATTAACAAAAATTTCATTTTTAATGGACTTGTTCTTTTATGTGCTGCACTGTTTTTTCTACATATTGTTTTGCTCACACAGTTGTGCGTTGAGGCCTGCAACTAGTGTGCCAAGTTTTGGCAAGAGAAAATTGTAACGTTTATGGGCTGACAAAGAAAGCATTTCGCTGTAGAACACACCATCAAAAATGAAAGCAATAACTTTATCCGCCAATTTTAATAGCAACAACAGACAGTATTTAGAACAGCCGTTAAAGATAATGTACGAGTTGCTCAGGACGTGTAAACGGTAAATAGCAACAATAAGAAAAACTTTCAAAATTAAATAGCAACAATTGCATTTGGAATGCATGAACAGTGTATTAGCTGCCGGCATTGGCTATTTTAATCGAGTAGTCGAGTACAAAAAATAATAAATTGCATTCAAAATGAAATTGCAACAAATGTTTGCTGCCCTGTTTTGTTCAACTTACTTTAAATTTATATTATTTTTTTTCTTTTTGTGCAACTGCAGAGCTCAGACACCGGACACTGACTGTGCATGTAGCTCATGGCTAAGCGGTTGAGGTCAACAAACACTAAGTGCAGCAAACACTGTAACACCGCAACAACAAACAGCGCCAATCGTTAAATATGCACATGTCCAGTGTTTGCGTTCGATTGTTTGCCGTATACGCTAATGATTAAATGCAGCTTTGCTACACTTTTCAGCGCAAATGTTAATATGCAATAAATGCATTATCGGCTAATAACGCAATAATGATCGCTGTTCAAATTTGGCCTACAAGGTGAATGAACTAAGCAAGTTGTGCGGCAATACGAATCAGTCGTTTCTTGCACTGCGTTCATATTTGGAATTTAAGAAAATATTCATTTTCGTAAGCCGAAGAGGACGCTAAAAAATGCAGAAAATTTGATTGAGTTTCGACTCTATGAGCTATCGAATTATAAAACTAAGCTTGATGGCTTATATTTCCATTAAATTAGCGCGCCTTTGCTGGTTCTAGGTTTTCGATCAAGAGCTTACCTTTTTTCTGGTCCCAATTTAAAAGTAATAAATAAATAATAAAATGTATTTCTAGCATATTTCAGTTTAAGTAGCTACATCTGTTACTCCGATTTCATAATTTTTCCTTTCTTTTCACATTTGCCATAATGAAAGAATTTTCCAATACATACCATGGATCTTAAGATGATAGTACCAAAAACGAAGCAATTTAATCCGTGTTCTAAATTCATATACAGTATAAATCTAAAAAAATTTAAAAAAGAAAAAGGATAACTAACTAAGCGCAAATAAAATGCATGCAATGTTCAGCAAAAACCGCATACAAAATATCCATCATTAAAAATTTTTCTTTTTGCCTTTATCGCTATTTTTAAAATCGATATTTATTAGAAATTTTCCTAGATCTATATCTTCATTTTAAAGATTTTAGCAAAACCAATCCTTGTGACACTTTTCTAAAACCTCCCCGAACTGTATCTCACTTTTTTGATGTTTTTTAACACGAATCATAAAATGAGCTTAAAATAAACATAAGGTCCAGACCTTCTCGCAGCTGTTGGAGCCCACCTGAAATAAAACAATTTAGATAATATCAACCATATTTATTTACTTTGGTTCAAAAACCTTAAGTTTTTTTCATGTTTAGGTATCTAACCTCTATACTAGAGGTAAACAAATACTGGACCAGTAACGCAATTAGTTCGGATTTTTTATGAAACCGCAGCAATAACGTAAAAATTAATTGCCTAAGGTTAAACAAAAACCGTGGTGTACAGTGAATTTTTTTTAAATTTCGATCGATGTAAGGTCCCGGAAATAAGGGACCGAAAGCACCGATTATAGGAGAGTTCCCTGAAAGCTTTTATTTATGTGTGTATACAATTTTACACATTTGTGTAATTTAATTTTACACATTTGTGAGATACCCAAAATTGTAGACCGATTTTACTTGTTCAAGAACTTCTCTTTTCACAACCAATTACCAAAATTCAGAGAACCCATCTCAAAAAGAACTAAAGTTATCATGAGCACAGAAGGACATTCGGTAATCGGTAAATCGATCGTTTTTGTTTTAAATCTCTCCATGAAACAGGCCGACGACAACAATTACCAGGCACTTGGCTGATCGCTATAACTTTTAGCATACGTTACTTGAGATTTTTATATTATATTCACGACGAGTTTAGTAATGCAAAGGGTGCCTCCGATTTAGATATCAGATTAATTATTTACGATTAATTAGTTAATTTTCCGGTAATTTCCTCAATATGGCTATGGCTAAAGCACCTCATTGGCTGGAAATATAACCACAACAATTTTTTTTTCCACAGAATCCGCAAACAAGTTATACAGTCGACCCCAAAGAAGGCTTACCCTGAGAAAATCTGTGCGCTTAAAACTTTTGAAGAAAATATTTTCTTCAATGGATGAAATCATTCAATTTTTGCAAACTAAAAACTTGTTTTCCTCTATTGAGTTGCAAACATATATTCGATATTGTCAAAGACCGTTATTGCTTTAGCTTTAAGAATTTTCTAAGAGCGTAATGCCTGTAAGGCCGCCTGTATTAGACGAAAGATTATTAAACAAACGCTTTTCAGTTCAGCTTTCTCTCTCATACAACATATTTTCAGGTCGCATTTTGTGTCGCAATGTTTAAAGATTTTGTGCTGGTGTCTACGATGGATTTTTTGTATAGTTATTAAAACGAAATTTTCCTTTTAATGTTAAAATAGTAACGTAAATAGTATAAAGAAGAAATAGTCTGCATTTTCTTATCACTTGCATGTTACGTGCATTTTGCAGCGGTCACAGACACGTCGATTTTGGAACCATTCTGATTTCAGCTCTTTAAGAAAAAAATTATTTTGGATAAAATTCCTTTATTCGCTTAAGAGTTACAAAATGTTGCGCTAATTTGCAACAGTACTTTTTTTTACTTTTTTAGTTTGTCCTAACATTAAAATAAAGTTATCTAGTTATTTTAATTAGTTAATATTTTAAAATAGTTTTTCTAGAATACATAATTGATTGAATTTGGTTGGGGGATCGTAAAGCAGGAAAATCGTGTAGGGATTCTGCTATTTCGGAAGAAATACTGCTTTATTCCACCAGAACCGGAAATTTTAAGGTGCGCAATCGTTGTCAGGACCAGCGGCCCGAATCAGCTAAATGTTTTCAAATGAATACTATGATATTTTTAATTTATTTTGAGAAAAAAGTTGTATTAATTTTTATTAACAATTATTAAAAAAAAAATTGTTAATTTTAATGAAAATCTTTCTATAAAAATGTAAGTAAGAAGTAAATGTCTCAATTAAAACTGGAACCGTAGACTTCTTCTTTACTTAAATTTAATTAACTTGCCGTTATTGATTGAATTCAAAATTCAATTAAAT
>JXPQ01024343.1:0-11327 GCA_001014675.1 Ephydra gracilis
TTTGTTTCACATTGTAACACACTGTCAAATCGCGAAAATCTGGTTAAAGAGCTTAAGAAATATGTCAAGATTGATATTTTTGGGAAATGCGGTGATTTAACGTAAGTATTTGTCATGAAATTATTTTAGACCATTTGAATTGAAGGGACGAATAAAATTCGATGCTAGCTTTCCATTTTTATTAAGGATTTAATTTTTGAGTAAGATTTTTTTTTAAATTTATTTTCGATAAAAGTTTTTAATTTATTAAGGCTATTTACCCAATTCAGCCCACAGCCAATTTAAATCAAAATTCATAATATGGAAAATTTATCCATTTTATTACCTTCTTAATTTCCCACTACAAACTGGTATTAGTTCTTTAATTTTATTTTTAATCTGACTTCGTAAATCATGTTGCGATTTAAAAATGTTTTGTATTTTTATTTTTTTTGTGAATAATTCGTATTTGCCTAGTTGTGCTAACCTGTATATAAAGAGTAGGTTAGCAGAACTGTAATTTGCGCAATAGTAACACTCTTGGGTAGGTTTTTGACAAGTGCCGAAAAGTTCCAATGCATGCATCATTCGCGTTAAGATGGCCAAGATGTATACAGATAATTGGCCAAATATATAATGAATATGAACTTCTTGTATAAAAGTGGTTTGATGAGAGTGTTACATCGATGTAAGTCAAGCTGATATATTCATGGGTAAGGAATATAAAAAACAAAGGATTATCCCCGGGCTAAACATACTGAGAAATCCGATCCTATATCCAATTTTCAAAGTTTGACATGTGTGCATATATGAAATCCTCTTCATTCGTTTCAATTTTTCGGTAGATACAATCAGTACGATTCAGCAGCGATTTTATAATTTGCTTTTGTGCAAGGACTTAGAAATTTTAACGGGACTTTTGAAAAATTTTCCATTTACTTCTATTGCATCTTTATAGATTGAAGTATTAGGTTACAAACAATTCAGCAAAAAACTTTTACCGAAGTTTTTCTATGATTTGTTACCCTTTCTTAAAGAATGATAGCTAAACCCATATCAAGTATGTTGCCTGAGGAAGTATGTTGCATTTTCTTCTGACGCACCTACATTATTTTGGAACAACACAATTTCACCGTTGACTATACGTGAAGTGGTCGTCAGAAAGCGACATATCTACCCTCTTGGACAAACGAAAGATTTGTGAAAGGAGTATTTTGAAATGTTATAATTTCAACGATACAAAATTTTTTTTTGTTGCTTAGTACAGCAGAATCACGGAACATATTGCTGCCAGAGCTGTATCGCTCTAAAACGTAAGAGTTTCAGTTAACTTTTTTGAGAGTCTAAGATTTCATTGTTTACCCAGATAAAGAATGCAAGCAATATTCTTGTAATTTGGTATTCTCCAAAATTTTTCTTTCTTTCTAGCTGCAGGAATATTCAGATTTTTTTCTTAATAAATATATTCATATAGTGTTTACAAGGATACCCTTCCAAAAGTTGAATTTGATGTTGAAGGTGAGTGTTAATGCCGACATAAGCATTAAACACATTGAATATTGGAACAAAATGAAGTCATTTAAGATAATCTGATTTACCCAAGAGTCTCTCAGTGAAAACTTAGCAAATGAAATTGAGCTTCTTGGAAAGAGTTGAAAATATCAATACCCTAATTAGCATGAAAACAACATATATAATGAATGTTTGTACAAAAAATAGGTGGGATTGCATGTAAATCAGAGGTACCTCCAATATATTTTATACGTCATAATAGAAGGTTTAATGATGAATTAGGCATATTTAGTAATTAAATTCTACGGAATTACATTATTCAGGGAATATAAATTTTTCCCGTATAAGTTTCAAAAATGGACTTGGTTGAATGAAAGATAAAGGTACCTGCAGTACTCCTATGATGTTGCCATAGAGGGTTCCATACAAAATAATTCGACGTAATTTTAGTATTAACTGAAATAATGATGGAGTATAAAGTGAGGATTAACTGGTTGAAAATCTGAGATGCTTTTCCTACACTTATGTGGTCTCACCAATGTGAGTACCTGGAATAAACATGATCCGTTGAAATCAGATATCTATGTGGTCCACAAAAAGGAAGAGAAAACCCATTAGCCATAATTTACGAAATTAATACAGAATAATTTAAAGTAATATTATTTTCTGATTTAGTAATGCGGTTACGCGTATTATACTGACTTGTTGTACACGTCGCCAATGAATTGACAGTATATTTGTTACAACCACAACCAGTCTCCAGAGACGTATTGAAAGATATACCGTTATGATCAGCATCACTACAGGAGGTGACTAAGAAGAGCTTGGGCGCGATCAACGAAATTTGGTACACGTGTTCTATAAAAAAAAAATAGGCCGCATTTTAAATTTGGTTCAGACACAACCACCTTCACTACAACCTATTAAATTACATCATCCAATCTCTCCTGGATATACTGAGCAAGTTTGCGAAAGAAATCTATAAATAAGGCGAAAGGTTTCAATCAACTTAAGCCGGTACTAAGATACACGTCGCTTGGTTATTAAATAAATCCCATCACAATAGTTTTTAATTATTATAGATTACTTTCGTAGATAATTTTTTAATCACCTTTTGTGGACCACATAGGTGTCTGATTTCAATGAATCAACGGTACCCAAATTGATTATATTCATTTTCACTTAATACTGTTAAAAACATTAAAATGATGACTGTGCATAATTCAGTTTTCATGCCTCTATTGGACCACATAGGTGTTCTGGAGGAACCTCTGATTTTTATGCAATTCCGCACAAATTTGGAACATATTAAGATTAAATTTATTTTCACTCAATAATAAAGCCTCTTCACGACCTCATACATGTACTGGACGTATCTCTGATTTGTTCTCAAGTATTTTAATTTTTGGAACACAGTTATATGCCTTAATATCTCGCTTAATTTGGATATTTTATTGAAAATTATCAATTCTAATGGCTAATTTTGAATAAGAATGTGTATAAATAGGCATGAACCCGAAATATTGATCAGATCTTTTTAGTTTTTGTCGTGACGCTGATTATTTCGGTATATATTTTAACGGGCCTCTGCACGCTGGATCTGTGTGTTACAAACGTATGACCAAAACTAACATACACTTTACCAAAGTCATTGCCGACGTGTATAAAAAGAGGTTATAACAACGGACCAAATACAACACCGGAAGAATTTTCTGAGTTTTTAAGAAGCTATAGGAAAGAAAAAGGGAATTCCATATGTCGAAATAAAAAAATGGAATATAACTTTTCAAATATATACATCCTTCGGTCGACTTTGAATTAAAAAATGCCTTTGAGTAAATTGGCATAGTCTCACTTATATATGGAAACACGCACATGAAACACAGGCAACATAACAAGCTGCACCTATGCTGGTTGTTCACCTACAACAAAAAACCAGTTTTAATGCAAAACGAGCCATTTGTCATAAATGCCAAAATAAATGAAAATTAATCCAGCCAAATGCGCGTTATATTACGGAAATAACACAGCCTGCTTTCAAGGTATGGAACTAAAACCATTCCAATGTCTGAAAATCCCAAGAATCGCAATCATAAAAGACTCAACTTCAATGCCAAAAGTCTTTCAACATCCAAAAATCTCATATAAAATGGTAAACCTATATTTATTTTTTAACGCTTATTAGCAGATTTGGAGCTGGAGGAGACTAAAAAATATATTGGGGATCCCATCTTATTTAAACGAAATACCTAAACAAAACCACTGCTTAGCTGTTTTTTCAAGTGAAGAAGCTACATACTGATCAACAGATAAAAAACGGGTTTAATAAATGTGTCATTTCTAAAGATGTGAATACAAAATTGCTTCTGTTCTTCGTGTTGGAACATTACTTCTCAGCATTCGCTTGTAGTAAAAATCGTATTGGCTTAATAGACGTAATTATTGGTTGTAAGAAATCTGGATTCACCTTCAACTGATGTTGAACACCTGATTCGATTTAGTGGGAGCCAAAATCTTTGCAAATTTGGACTATAATAAATCAACAACAACGGCTAACAATCCGCCTGGTTACAATCTCATTACATCTAGAGTGTAAAGAAGTCCAGAAGAGCCATTGAACTTTGTAACTCATTTTTTCAATGCTTCTCTATCAGACTTGTATTTCCATATTAAATTAAGAGTTAACACTAAATAGTAGGAGAATACGTGTAATTATACCGGCCTAAAATATTCTGCCTACTTGAATTTCTTTTTCACAACCGTGTAATTTCAATAATTGCAAAAAAGTTAAATATTCTACATCAGCAATTTGGTTACGGAAAAATCACGGAACAATAGACTAGGTGCTTTGAATTATTCAAAATATCTATAAAACGTTTGAAAGAGAGGTATTCTGCACTAGAATTTTTCTTGGTAAACTCAACAAGCTGGTATCGGTGACTTTTTAGTTTTTTATCAAATCAAGCGCCCAAAATTACATTTGCATTTAAAGGCTGACTTGTCTGTAGCTGAAAATGTACTGATTATTATATATTATATTTGCACACTCCATAGTAATACTAACACCTGATAAAAATCACTGCTCCAAGAAATTGAAGGGTTTGCAAGCAATGTTTACAGCATGAAAGCAGAAGCTTTCCCCGAGTGACACCTAACAACGATATTGTACTATCTATACAACCAGATACTGTTACTTGAGAATGTTTCTTGGTGGACGCTTAACTTGGAACAAGCATATTTTCACTAAGCAGAAAGTTCTTGAGATCTAATTTAGAAATTAATCCTTCCTCTTTATGCCTATTTATAAAAATTGCCATTGTTCTTAGGCCAGTCTGTTCATATCCGATATAGCTATTGCCAAAGATATTTTCGTCGAGAATTGCTGATATTATTTAAATGCTCTTTGGTTCATTACAAATAACCCAATACATAGTGAACTCAGATTTAACTTCGCTCAGTGAAAACACGAAATCTCAGAAAATTTCAATGCTTCTTATGCAATTGTGTACTTATAATTTTGTGAAAATTACTGTGATGCTTACACAGGAACTTCTAAAGCTTTTAATGAATTTTTTATGTCTTTATATATGTATATTTATTATGCATTTTAGTTTCTTTATGTATATCAAAGAGTCAAGTAAGGAAAATAAAAAAGTAGTATTGAGTTTTACACATTTTATATGACTTTTATTCACGAAGCTGTTCCACTGATTGGTAACAGGTAACAGTCTTTTTTATCCTCATAACCAGTAAGATGGAAAATACAATTTAATTTAATTTGTAACGTGAATTTATTTTTTCTTTGCAGATGTCCGTATACTTCGGAAATATGCGATGATATGCTTGATAAAAATTATAAATTCTACCTGGCATTTGAAAATGCATTATGTACAGATTATGTAACAGAAAAGCTTTTCAATGCTTTAAACAGACAAGTCATTCCGATAGTGTTTGGAGGGGCTGATTACTCCCGATTTGTACCTCCACATTCGTATATCAACGCAGAAAACTATGAATCGATTCGGGATCTTGCTTATCATATTAATTATTTAGCACAGAATCTAAAAGAATACACGCGATACTTCTGGTGGCGAAAATATTATACTTTAGGTTATTCTTCAGCATATTGCGAACTTTGTGAAAAATTACATAGCGTTACATACACAGAGAAATCCCAGGTCTACTTAAACGTCGAAAAATGGTGGATGAAAGATAGTTGCAGATTTAAAACTAAAATAAAAATCTAATTAAAATAAATTCTTATTTTAAATGTTATATTCGCAAGTTAACATTAAGTTAAATAAATAAAAACCATGTAAAAAGGTTACTGTTGGCTTTGGCCCACGGTATAATACACGAATACGAGACTATTAAATAAAAAACTACACGGTAGTTTGGATTATTCTGAAATAATTTCATGGACAATATTAATTCCCTTTCTATGGACCACATAGGTGTCTGACTTGGATGAATCAATGGTACGCTCTTTAATAATTTGTATATTCACTTTATACTGGAATTTCGTAAAGCCTATGTAGGGTAGGGATTCGTCCAATCAAATATTGGTTCACACATTGATTATACTTATGTTCATTCAATACTGAAACTTCGTTAAATTCAATTGCGTAATTCTGGTAAGGACTCTGTGATGTTTGTACCTCTGATGTTTATTCAATCGTGCCCATTTTTAGAACACGAATCGATGCTTTTATTAACTCTTAATTTCGAGATTTCGTTAAAAAATATAAATATATAAAGTATGATCACAACTAATTCACACTTTGACAATTTTATTGACGACGTGTATAAAAATAAGAGGGGTTTAAACACCTTTTTTCGATTTGTTTCATTATAAGATCTATAAAGGTTATCTGCAAAAAAATTAAAAATTATTGAAAACTAAACTATAGTGTATGTCTTCATCTTTAATGCCATTAGCCATAACAATAATAATCACCAATTCAACAATTAAGCCGGTGCTCCCAATATATGTTTTGATAAACTAAATGAAAGACGTATACACATTTAATTTTTTTCTGAAAGTTAGAATTATATCATTGAGAGAAAATGAGAACTTTAAATAAGAAAAAACTTAGGATTAAACACTTTCATACGTGATTTTAATTGGATTGTTCTATGGTCCATACCGGAAATTGAAGAATGAAGCTATTTTGTCTATTTACGATCTTTAACTTATCAAAAAGTTCATCGAGACAGAGAAACGTATCCAGCCATCTTGCATTCGAATTAATTAGAAACTTCCAAAATGTATTTCATAAAAATAGAGTATTGCATGGTATTGCATGCTTTGCACGACCAAAATTTAAAAAAAGAAAATATAATCAATAAAAACTTTGAAGCGCAACTATCGGTTAAACTTATGTTATCGATTGTCAAAAGCTCCTACAGGGTCGCTGCTAATAACCATCCTGTTTCAATTGATTTGAAAATATTTAAACGTCAGATGTCATTAGTGGATATGCGCTATATTTACAATGGGATTCCATTAAAAAAAAGCGCATTTAACATTACTATTTTAAAATAATGATAGTGAATTTAACATGTGTCGTTTATATGTAATATCATTTATAATTTTGCAATTCTAATTCAATAAAACGTCAAACAATTTAACAGTTAGCAGTTTAAGCGTTTGACATTTTAATAATAAAGCTTTAAAGCTCATGTCGTGCTTTTAAGGATACATCACCAGCATGTTAAATGAAAATTTTATTCATTACGTTGCTGTGTTTGCGATAATCCGTACTTAAACTCTATACAAATTATAAAACTGAAGTTTAGTTTAAATAAATAATTTAATAAAAGTGATAAATCGGAAAATTTCTAATTAAATAAAGAAGAGACGTAAGTTTAATATGTGTATGCACGATAAAATATTATCATTGCCAACATTGGTCGTTTGGGTATTATAATGCAGACTTATAAAACCGCTTGCAACTGTTAATTTTGATTAATATATAAAGTTTTCCTTAAACGAATCGTAAAATTAAAATATTATTGATTTGTGAACGGAGTTGATGCATAGTGCAAAATATTGGAATTCATTACATTTCAAAATTTGTATTGCAAAAAAGTGCGTAAAAATCGATTTTTTAAGCAGTATATTACCGTTACAGAATTTGGGGTATTAAAAAGTGTATGTTAGCCTGTGCGCATTTTCCTATTTGCAATTGGTTTGCTGTATACAATAGTGGTAACTTGAAATGCTGGAAAAGAGCTTTTCTCTGTTATAAGTTGAAATATGTAATTGCATGTTTATATTACTTGCTACTAATATTGAAAATATTTGGAAATAAAAAGAAAATCGGATGTATGTTATTTCTGAATGTTCTTAAATCTTTGTATGATGCGATTGTCTATATATTTGATAATAAAATAATAAACAATAATAAAAAATGGGATAACCAAATACCAATACCGATGTGGTAAGTCGTTTTTTTAATTAAACATCCTTACAACCATTGGACTCTACTCTATTTAATTTTGCTGCAATGCATAGCCCCTTCAACATAATTTGTACATGTTTCCCTGAATTTCTATAATATTTAGCCAGGTATTAATGTGTTACCTATAACGTAGTAAATTTAAAATTCGAGCCTTGAACTTGACTTTGGGTAATTGAAGTTCGCAGCTATGTATGACTCATACAAAAACAAAGTTTTGAATATTGCTATTAGTGATAAGACTAAGAAAATGTAAATCAGAAGAAAACAAAATCGCATAAAAATACATTTCTAACAAAAATTGTTCTGTTAGAATTTTAGGAAAATGCTTTCATAGATCTACAAAAACCATTTTAAATACAGCCAACCTGATTCAATCAATCAATATGTAATTACTTACAAGATGATCCGTAAACAATATTTCGCAGAAATTTTCGGGTTACGAAATAAGTTGGTTGCATAATTCTCTTGTCTATTTTGGATACGTCATACAATGAGTTCGCTTTGCTAACAATCAGTTCAGCGTGATTATTAAATGTAAGCTTTTTGTAAATATAAGTATTTAGATACCAATAAAAGAAACTACTTTTGCTACTACTATTCTTCGTGTTAAATCATAAGAAGATGAGAAGACAGAGAATAATCGACGCCGAATGGAAATGGATATAACAAATTTTTTTTTATGCGTTTTTCAATGGGCACAAATCTTCGAAAAACTTATTCGAAATAACTTAAATTTTGCCTTCCACAACTTGAAACTATCTGGGCACTAATTGATCCTGCGTCGCACTTCAAGCATGGGGATATGGTACATTAAGCAGACACAAGTTTGTTTCAATGAAACAATATTTGGGTGTCGATATTTGTGTCATTAGTTGAGGTCTGGACTATTAGCTTTCCAATCATTCAGTGATATGAAGTCCGAAGCTTTGTCATTAAGCTATAGTTGAGTCGGTTTTGCAGTGTCAGCTGGAGCAGAGTCTTACTGGAAATTCAACTGATTAACAGTCTTTGGCGAACATCTTCGTTAGCTTCTCTAAAACATTGAGCTTGGTAACGACATCGTAGCTCACTTTCGACAATACAATTACAGATGCGGGATGGCAGCAAATATGTTAAACCTTGTATAAATAGTTCTGCTTTAGCTATTAAAGTAAACCCACAATGTCGGAGGAACAGTAATATTTTCCATGAAATCAATTCATTTGAACCATTGAATTTATTAGACGAGAAAGTAGTTAGGCCGTGCACAGTTCTAGTTTCGGTGCCTGTACGTTTTTAGTGGAGATACATGCAGTTAATTTCAAATTGACTTTTTAGAAGTTTTGGTGCTTACATAACCTATAAAGGTACAATACGATTTTGTTTGCAAGGTAATAGACTCCCATCCTAATATTCATTATCATGCCAAAGGCGATATAGAAAACTTTCCGATTTTGCAATTGCTGATTAGATATGATTGAAAAGGTGAATTAACCTACATGGAGATCCCCTAGAAGGAGTAATGTTTTTTATATCCCTTGTCAAATTTCTCTGTATAATCTCCGTACTATTTAAGATCCAATTTTTGAATTTAAAGTTTTATCTGCTCAGCAAGTTTCTGATTTGGGGTATCAATTCCAAAAAATCATGATCAAGGTAACTGTGTGCTGCGGACTCATTCTCAAAGACCGATACATTTTGCACATTCCACCCTAACGACCGATTCGCTAACTGTGAAAATGAATCAGAATATGAAAAAGATTAGGTTGAATAGTAAATCATAAGTAAATCATTTAGAAAAAAACCTTCTAAGAAAGTAGTAGACCCACTCACCAGCTACATGTGATTTAAATTCAAGTATCCATGATGGCTGTATACGGAGATCTTATAAATGATTCGCCTACCGCTTTTCTTCGTTGGTAGTCGTACAGAGAGTTCTCCTGACTAAAGGGAAGAAATTTAAGATTGGTTCACAATCCAGGTAGTCTTGTGTTCCCTTATTAGGTTCAAGACAATTTTCTGCTTCCTCGCATTTTCGACTTCATAGTCAAAGCTATTAATTGATTCGGATGGTTCTGCAGCTTGTTATTTATCAATAAGGACTCCTATAGAGATATGTGTTATCAAAACCGAACGTACTTATATAGCTTCTACAATTTGACCAGAAATCGTCTCAAACCGAATCAAAGCACCGGAATAATGAATCGTCGAAAATATCACGGCCAACACTGACATACTAATCATCATTTGGTGGTGAATTGAATTAAGCATGTGATAGTGGGAGATCGTTCACATGCTATTCATAAGCGAGGTAGACGTTGCAATTAAGAGGTTGAAGCGGTCAGACAGAACTCAAAAGCAAAAAGTGTGTGTCACCGCTCTCAACATTTTGCCATCAGCGCAAACGCTTTACAGCGCATTTTGAAGATTGATTTAAATTTGATTCCGTACAACGAGTTTAAGGCAAACATCTAAATTATTTTAAAAATACATTAAAAATCTTTAAATGCAGATGTAAACAAAAATAAAACAATATTTTATAGGTAAAATTTTCATTCCGCATGATCTTTTTGGATGATAGCTATACCTAAAACCACCCAAATTGGCTAATGTTCATAATTGTTGTACTTCCCACGACAGAAAAAGAAAGAAATCCATTAAGTTCAGTCACGATATTTTGAAAACTGGGTCAAGGTGCTACAAACTTAAGCCCAAAACAAACATAAAATTCGTCAATTTTATTGGTGACGTGTATAAAAACAGTTTATCTTTAATCGTTTACATCCAAAAACACCCTTTAACTAAGGGGCGTAGTTGTTGATATCGATGCTTTACATAAAATATGTTAATTTTGTATTATGATTTGATTCATTTCATTCATTCATTTTAATCATGGATTTTGCAAAAAGATTCCCGCTAGAACAGGATGGCCAAGAAAAACTTAATATAATATAATAATAAGTAGTTATTAACTTCGATTCCTTAGGAAGTGATGAAACATACAAATTTGTTCTCGATATGCTGTTTTTACAAAATCTTCGGGACCTTTAAAAAGAATTTTTTAATTCATTGAGACTAAGCCAAATGTAAATTCTAATTTTAACTTCATCCCATTGTAGTATTCGAGAACCGTAGTGGACCAAAACGATAACGAATTTGCAGAACAGTTAACTTCAAAAATTTCAACTTAGAAGAACAGCGTGTATGAATTGGTAATTATTAACCACTAATATTGTTAAGTTGTTTTGTGCCCAGAATTAAAAAAAGAAAAAATGTAAAAAAATTTAAAGTACATACTTTGATCTTATTAAGAATGTTACAAGTTAACAAGGTTTAGGGCACTTCACTTCAGAAATTTTTTGGAACTAACTTTAGATTTGGCCATGACCATTT
>JXPQ01024343.1:22789-34122 GCA_001014675.1 Ephydra gracilis
ATATGAAATCCGCTTGGGTCACGATTAAGGTTCAATGAATTGTGGTATAGTTCTGCAAAATCTTTGAAGTTACAGCGAGATTCTGACTCATGGGACTAATTGCAGTAACACATAAGTAGTAGAAATCCCTGTATGCCACTTGTGGCCAACAATGGAAATACCATCAATATGATAAATTTTTTTTTGTTTCCTAGTCATTTTCATTTAAAATGTTACAATTTTCAGATATTTTGGCGAGATGAAACCAATATAACAATCATATCTTCGAAAGGTATATTAATATTTTGATCATTGTAATAAATGATATCTACATTACTTCATGTGATGAGTATTTGATAGAAATTAAAGAAAATTACATAAGTTTAGCTTAATATACCAAGAACCGGTGCACTTAAATTTTGGTTAAACACTTTGAAATCACTATATTTAAATTGGCTAACATGAGTGTATAAAAATTATAATTAAAAGTATTAAATTAAATAATAGCATATTAAAACTATTTTTTATTTTTTTATTTTTGATTTAATTATTTTATTATTTTTGTTTTTGGAATGAACATCAGGTTTCCGACGCAATTTCTTAATTTTTACGTTTTTATTTCAATTTTTTCAAAAAGTTGGAGAGAACAAAGTATTTAAAGTTACTGCTTCACTCAAATATTCAGTATGCGAAATTAAACAAATAAAGTTAAAAAGAAAAGATTGATTTAATATTTAAAAATAAATATGAGTGTTTATCTGTTTTGCCGAAATTACAAACAAAAACATCAGGAACATAAACAAAACTTTAGCTGCTTTGAAGGAAACAGAATTCTACTAAGCTTCTATTACTTTATTATGTATTTTTGTGTGTTATCCTTTAGTTACAAATAAGAAGTTCAGATCGGTAACTCACGCTTATATAGAAAGCAATTGCGGAGATAGCACCTCACGATAAAAACAAGAATTTAACCCACTGATTTTAATTGAATTTTATCTGTATTTTTTTGTGCAACACCCAAATTCACACAGACGTATTGTACAAGTTATCAGTTATAGCTTATTGAAGTGCGAACGCTGAATTTTGGTATTAACTTTGAGCGAATGCAAATTTTTGTTTATGGCAATATGCCGGAAACTGATTTTGTGCATGGAAATGTCAGGCACACACTGCAGCCGTATATAAAATGAATTGTCTACATGCAAGCGTCGAAATAGTGCGTCCACACGACAATGTTTACAAGTATAATGATCTGCGCTTAAAAAAAACACAAATTTGTCGACGTTCTTCGACTTTTCATGAAATTTTCGTGCATATTTATTGAATTTGAATTTTTTTTTGAAAATACAATACGCAGCACGGTAGTGTGCAATTTCCATGTGCTAAGCCTTAAGTCCGGCTATCCAAGGATGTGAAACCCTCCCGAATCTCACCTGAAGGTATTTCAACAAGAGGTCGTGGCCAGGTGTTTATTCGTGGGATAAGTTTTGTAGGGGATCAGTGAGGTAGTTACTGTGGAAAGTAATTTCCTCTTTTTGGATCTGATGCCCTCCCTATGCACCAAAAACCTGATTAGTTCATTACATACACGGAAGGCTTTTTTCTTAGGTTTTGAAAAGTGTTGCTAAAAGCTAAGACTGGTGTCAAGGCTAATTTCAAGACACCACAGATAAGGTTTTAACTTGATCACGTTCCCGTCATCGTGTACGAAAACGTTTCGACTTTTCAACTGATCCTGATGAGAATAGCCTTGGATTTTTTGCGAATCGATTTCTAGTCATTGCTACATTGGGTTCTCTAGGGATGGGCTTAGCCGGATGGAGTGTAAGTCGTCTGCTGGGGGAAAAAGAGTTTCTACTATCTTTGACATTTGCATGTGGTCACAAGGCAGGCGTTTCTCAAGGATTAGAATCATTGCATTCATTACATATGTTATTGAGTAATACAACATTGAGCATAGTAAAACATTCGCAGTATGCCCTCCCCCTAGCGTTTGTGTTTGTACTGCCCCACGATGTTGACCAAGTATTAAAGTCACCTGCAATTATTAGAGGTGCTTTCAAGGTTCAGATTGGGCGGTGCCAAGCAGGAGTACAACTACGTTGCTTTGAATTTAGGCCAAGTGAAGTACTTGTGGCTTGTGAGGGACTAAATTTGTAAATTTTGTCCATTGAAATACCATAGTGGCAGCTTGAAGGATTCGTCTATTCGTCGCTATTGAAATGTCTCATGACGAGTTGTGGTGCTACTTGCAAATGCCCACCGCCTTTTTACAGTGGGGGTAGGGTACAGTACCCGGTGGTTGGTTGCCACAGTGCTCAATTGGAGGGCTTTTAGAGCGAGGCCGCAAACTGACCATCTCCACCGCATCTCTTCCGCAGTCGTTGTAACTCCAGCATTTGAAGCATTTTTTAGGGCTTACGTTTTACCCGGTGGTATGACCAGCACCCTTGTTACATCTGTGGCTGAGAGGTTTACAAACGGCAACATGGTTAACCCATGAGAATTCACGCAGGTCGCTGATCTGCATTGTTGTTAACTGCGTTTTTCCAGTTATGCCGACTCAATACTATTTTTAAGTTGTGATGTCGGCCTTTAGTCGTATACTTTTGTTTAAGGTAGTGTGACGTTTGTGAAAACTTATGCATAGGATTACTTTTATTACTTTGTAAATGATCTTTGCTTGCAATTCTGTGCTTGCATAGAGTACGGTTATGCTTTCTATAATGTCCGTCATCGCTTGATGGCGGTCCTTCTTCGCTTACTATCGCCTGTAGGGTGTGTCATCATCAGGTGTCTTCAGGAAGTACGTGGAATTGGCACTCATTGCAGGAAAGGTTTTGTATCCTTAACTGTTTATTGTTTAGTTGTATTTAATTATTATTTTAATTTTTTAACTTTGTTTTCATATAAGTAACTTTGCATAACTAGTACTAGGAGTAAGAATTGCAAGGCGTAGGAATCAATATGTCAAATGTTTAAGTGGGGTGAGAGTGGAATGAGAAAGATAAGGAGAGGGGATAGTTGATAGTTATAGAAAGTAGAAAAGGCGTATGCAGTAGTGAAACGGTTATTATAAGATAAATGCAGATAGCTTAATAAATGCAGGTAAGCGAGGAGAAAAACAGAAGTCAAATAAATTTGTTATAGAATGGTGGATGCGGGAATTGACAAATATGTCGAGGAAAATAGCACTTTGTCACTTTGAACGTTTTAAAATCTTGAGAAAATAGTACCTGCATTAATTTCGGTATTTTTTACCAATGGCTGAAAGGAATTAAGGTTATTAAAAAGGCTCTCACTCACTTCTTGCTTTTATGGTACTTTTATTTATTTAATGTTTTGATTGAAAAAGAATTTTTCATAGAAGAACGAGCGAGGAAGAAAACAGAGCAATAAAAAATTGAAACGGAAATCGTGGCAATTGCTTATTCCGATGCAGAGAATCTGCTGTACTTGTTCACAGATCTTTCCGCGTAGCTGCGCCAAGTCTATGATGATTGCTATTAATAAGGCTATAAATGAAATGTTTCTCTTGTTATTTCAATACACAAAGAGTGTTAATAGTTCTTAATTTAACTGCACTGAACAGTTTGCGTGTATGGTTGCGCTTCGAAAATTATATTCTGGACTCCAATGCGCGCAAGGCAAAATGGCTTGACAGGTAAAGAAACGCGATGGATTGCAAGTAATATCTTTGCACAGGCGAAAAATGTAAATATTTACACAAAATACTGGAAAAAGACAGAAGAAAAACAGAAGTACAAGCACAAAACCTGTTTCAGAAGCAGTGTCAACCGCATGAGGTAAAAGACATCAATTTTCGACTAGACTCACATGCAGTCCAGAAAATTCACCAAAATACAGAACAGAATCGCTGTTGAAGCTCTTGGGGAATCCACGTGTGCAAATGCTTTGTACCTATGAAAGAACCTAAGCATTTCGCAGTATAAGAACACAAATTTCTCCGAAATTCGTTTGTAACCGAAGTATTTCAATATATAAGTGTTGAATTGGTGGACTTGATAGCCAAATACATTTGTTATCTAGATCGTAAAATTTCTGTTTAGCGCTCAGTAGTTTGCGACACTCGTAACAAGATCCACAGGTCCACCTATGCAACATCCCAAACCTACCAGAATGTGTCTTGTGTTGCTCCCACGTATTTCTACGACAATCCCATTCTTTCCAAATTATGGAATTAGTCGAATTATTCTCACTATGCTTCTAGTCGTATAAAGCATTTAGTTCTTATATTGATTTCCGCACTCCCTACCTATTTCTGTAGTTGAATGTCGTCTAAGTGGAGCGCTGCTCTAGCAAGCCGAGCATCTAATACAAATAGCGTTTTCTGTATCGTTGCATATGAAACTCTTATGGTGTATTGTTTATCAATAAGGTGGACTGCAATTAATTTTGCAGCCATAACGATCCTAGAAAGATGTTTTGCAGCCACGCAGGCCCGTGTGATTTCATATAACTTGTGATATATTCTGTTAACTTATAATATTGTCCGAATAAAGCGTGTTCATGTTGCAGTAGAAAAAGTTAATGAAACCATATGCAATATGGACTGCCCGCCAATAAATTTTTCGTCTTTATACCAATAATTTATGTACCTTTATTATGTGAATGTTGCTTCAAAATTTTCCTTAATGCAAGATGCGTTACGATAGGAGTTACTTAACACGACTGGAGATCCTAAAGAAACCCCAAAATGTTTTTGAATGATTGCAAGAGAAAAAATATCAGACTTAGATACTACACCTTTTGGCTGCAAAATTTTTTCATACTTCCTATATAAGGATTAAAACCACTTGGCTTAGCTGGAGTATTATAACCTAATAATAAGATTCCTTTGAAGATTTTATCCGGGCGCCACGACTGATAGTTGTGACATACTGTCTTGTTGAATTGTACGAAACAAGAATTATATTTATATTTGAACAGATCAGATAATAATATAACACCGTTGTCATGATATCTGTTGTGTTACGGCTAAATGAAAACTCTCAGTCATTAAGCACGGGACCCCGCGAGATCTTATGCCCACCATGGCATAGAAGGCTTAGTGAGCACGACTTTAGGGAGGCCATGTGGAAATCTGAAGTCAGCTTGCTCTTTAGTTCTTGTACCTCAAGAGATGTGAGCTATCCAAGAACGAGTTGAATGAGATTTCCAGAAATTTTCTCTCAGATACTCTCCAATTTCTTTAAGGTAAGGTCCTTTCCAGGGTAAAACTATTTCTATTACATGCCTCATGCCTGATTGATCAAGGTTCATATGGAGAAGGAAATCGAAGGCCGACTTGCCTATCAAGAATTATTTTTTTGTCACGCCATACTGCACCGTTGCGCTCTTTTAATAAGTCTATATAAGAACTTTCCCTTGTGTCAGCGTGCTTAGCGCCATTATGCTGGCACTGGTAGGATCTGTCTTGATGGTGGAAGTATAGCATGCTCACTTTTCAGACTTCTCAGAAATATTTTGTCGATCTGTATTTTGACTCACTCCTTGGTATATAAAGTCAGAAATCATTATTTGTATGATGTTTGTATATTCCAATTCATTGTAAAGCATTTTGGTCAAGTGACCAAATCATTTTTCTAAACTTTTGTTTAAATTGCATGCAATGAAAAAATCACAACTATAAAAATAAAATTTTAACAAACAAACTTTTAAGCGTTTGGCTACTAAATCAATATTTATAGTAATCATTTAAATCTGCCAAAATGTGTATTGCAAGCAGATGTTGATTTAAAAAAGGAAAGAGTCAAACTATAAGAAACTGCAAAGAAATAAAAAAATTGTTGATGTTTCAAACCCAAACATTAAATGAAGTGTAATATTTCAAGTGGACTTAAAGTAAAATCCTCAGCTTATCCAGTCGTTTTTCTTTATTTGCACAAACGCACATAAACAGAACGTCATAGACAATATTGCATAGTAAACGGTTGCGTTAAGTATCTGAAAAACTATATTGTATCTTCAGATTTTAGCAGAAAAGGTTTTCAGTATTTTAAGCAGTTATCTGTGTTTGTACTGCTGCTGAATGTTTGAGGTTAAAGCACTGGGTTTGGAATGAGACAACGTACTTCATATCTTGCTTTGATGAGCTCATACACGTTTCGAAGCCAGCAAAGCGTAGTAGAGAAATGATAAATTATTTGAACAGAATTTCTGCCTTAGCTCTTATTATTTTTCTTCATTTGACTGAAAGTTTTATAAATCTATTTTTATAAAGTTTGTTTTTTCATTAAATGAAATATAAAGAGATAGGGAGTTATAATTCCCAATTTTAGTACGTTATTCATAACATTTCGTTTGTAATCCGGATTATGTGGTTTGTATTCTGCAAAAGTTAATGACCGAAATATTTCATGTGTCGATACTAATGCAAAAAATGTTTCCAATTGCAACTGATTTCAAAAGCTATAACATAGGTTTTCAAGTATACTCTTAGTATTAATTGAACATTATTTTTTAATTTAAGCATAAAAGAAATTTTATATTTAAATATGGTGCATACAGCGACATACATATATTGTGTTTGAATAGGAATAATATAAATTTTTAAATGTTGTTAAGGCTAGAGAGCCACATGTATAGCATATGTGAATTGAAACATTTTTGTTAAAACAATAGCCTTCAAAAGTTTCTTTTAAGTAATAATCTTAATAATTTAATATTAACATATTAAATGATATAAATATACTACGATTATTGAATTGAATAGTTCAACTTAAAATTACTTTACATTGTATATTAAGGTGATTTTTTTGCTGACAATTAACTCATATTTAACATAGAACATATATTTATTATAATTTTTCTGACACTGTGACACGGTGTCGTTGTTTATGTAATCCTGGCAGAATCTCTAAGCGTATCTTTACATATCGGTTTCTCCGCAGTGCGTATTTCGTCCTCAATTACTTAGAATAGCTTGAAGGACATGGCCAGTTTTGGTATAAAATCGAATTGAATTCAATTATCAATACTGGAAGTTGCAAGTGCACCACACCAATCTATTTTTGACGCTTTAACTTTTAGTCCTCATCAGCAGTTATTGGAAATGTTCATTTCCTTTTTTATTCTGTGACCGTTACATATTTTTAGGCTCGATATCCTCGCATCGTTTTTCTTCTTATACGCACATTTTGCTTCACAGCAGTCTATAATGAAATTTCAAAAAGTTATTTTCTTAAACAGGGGAAAAAAATTACTGGTTAAGATTTAATTTTGTTTGTTTGTACATGAGGGCGCATTGGAAAATGTGTGGTGCATCATAAGCACACTATAAGACATAATAAAAGTGAATTGGGAAAGCTCTTACCATTCATTGTGCAACGAATATTAAACATTTATTAAGCATTTCCTTCATATCAAGAAATTAACGTTTTTGGATAGACGTTATTGTACAACATCACCACCACCATCATGTAATTAGTATTACGCCATTCCACCTATCTCGCTCAGGCAATTTACGGAATTGTACATACGAACATACGATTCTATTGTTTTGTTTTTAACTGTATAGTTACAGCTAGCTTAATTATCTTAGTAATTAGACGTGAAAAGGTAGTAAGACGACAATAATAAATTCATTGAATTGTTATACTAAGTTTTCATGCACTGAGCCAGACTGTGGAATAGATAAATGTAGAGTTGTATCATATTAATCATAGGTTAATTTATAACTATTACTACTTTTTATCTTTTCAGTTTTTCATCTTCATGTTGCTTTGGAATTAATATGATGTTAGGTATTGTTTAATATTGTACTCCAAAAGAAAGCGTTTTACTAGTCTTTTTTGGGCACGTTGGCAAATGTATATATGGTCGTATGTGGAGTTTTATTTCAATCTGTCAACTCCTTCTTTAATAGGAAAAAAGCAAATATGTGGAACAATAATGTGGATTATACTATGAGCTAAATTAAACAATAACAAGCTGCAATCTCCCATTATCAATTTACTGAAGAGAACCTAACACAACCAATGAAGAAAGACCTACAAGAAATCCAAGACAATGCAAATAAGCGTGAGCAAATTTTACGAAAATGTGTCATTCGCTAATGCATAGAATAATTATAACTAATCCGTAAACCGTGGAAATTAAGAGAAATACGTTGGAAGATCACCCAAATTTGGACTAGCAGAAATAATAATAGAATAAATATCGATACAGAAGAAAAACAGGAACAACACGATACCAGAATATGGGAACGTAGAACCTACAACACCGCACAATAACAACTGAACATTAGGCTCGCAGTTCGAGGATAATAGAATAAAAGAAAATTGAGTTCACCATCTTCAATATCTGTAATATGGTATACAAATTTTTTGAAAGACTTCTTGTGAAATCTCATTGAATGTGCGCTATACAGATAGACAGGAAATGCATTGTTAAAAGGCCACAAGGCAAAGAAATTTTACGAAAAAATGTGAAAAGAGTATAAGGACGCATCACTTTCAATTATTTCAAAAGAAAAATGGGTTGCTTTAACACCTTTTCGGTAGCCATCAAAACGATTCACGTCAACGTGATCCAAAACAGCAACATCACCAGAAATACTAGAAATAAGTTAAAAGGTTGCAGTTGTCTTAGGCCGACAGTATAATACATATGTATTTGTATACTTATATATAAATAAGAAACAACTCAATATTGTAAGTAATTTCGTAAATGACGGCAAATTTTTGTAACCTCCTTTTTGAGGATCATTTATATCTAAATATCTCATT
Organism: Ephydra gracilis; assembly: GCA_001014675.1. Classification (NCBI taxonomy): domain Eukaryota; kingdom Metazoa; phylum Arthropoda; class Insecta; order Diptera; family Ephydridae; genus Ephydra; species Ephydra gracilis. Next base: position 31,519 of record JXPQ01024343.1, read on the forward strand.
TCAATGAATAAACGGAACGCATATTAATTGTATTTGTTCATTTAACTTGGATCTTAAATGTAAAATATGCCTTGTTAAGCATATGGGTTCACATGGGTGTACTGGATGTACCTATGATTTTCATGTAGTCATGCCCATCTTTGGGAAACAAATTGATTATACTGAGGTCGCATAACTGGGGAAAAATCGAAATAAAACCACTTCTAGCACTTCATAGATGTACTGAAAGTACTTTTAATTTTCTTCCAATCAATCCCATTTCCACCAAAGGCATTGATTAGATTTCTATTCACTCCATATTCAAATTTTGTAGAGTTTTAACGAGAACCATGCATAATTCTGCATTAACGCCTCTATTGGGGCCACATTGGTGAACTGGAGGTTTCTTTTATTTTCGAGGCATCAACGCCATACTTGGTACTCACATTGAATATATTATTTATTATATTAGTATGATTACAATGCATATTTTCACTCAGTACTGAAATTTCGGAGAACTTAAGTGATAACTATGCACAAGTCAACATTAAAAATTTTATTGAGACCACATAGGTGTACTGGAGTTTCCTCTGATTTTCATGAAATCAAACGTAATATACCAACACTCGTTGATTATTCTTATGTTAATTTCATACTAAAATTTCGTAAATTGAAGTCATAACTATGGGTAATTCTGCATAAAGCTTCTTTCGTGACTCTGTAGATGCTCTGGAGGACAATGTTTTTTATTCAATCATTTCTATTTTGAAAACATGAATAAATGCCTTTATTATCAATCTAATTCTGAAATTTCCTTTAAAAATATACAAAATGTAGAAGGCTTCACCCCATAATTTTGAATAAATAGGTGTACTGAAGGTTCACGAAATATTGGTGGAGCTTGCATACTTCGATGTATCAATTTTCCATAGATGATGTACATCAAATTTCGTTACCCTAGCTCATATCCTTCTTTCTAATTTTTAGATATGTACGTATAGCCGGACCGACATACCTAATTAAATCAATTTCTGTGGTGATACTGATAATATCGGTATATATCTTTCGGTTCGTCTCTAGAGACCACAATTTTGCTAGTTTCTTTTGATGTCTGGATTATTTTGAACTTGTGAAAGAATAAATTTGTAGACGGACAAAACAATTTTTCATTTCACAGTCGGTGTATGCTAGATCAAAATGTAGCGTTTCTGTGGTATATGTTACATCATGACCTGTCATCTCGTCTGCAAATGTAGCATTAAATAATATTTTTTTCAATTTTTTTAATTATTTATTTCTAACAAAGTATGCCATGAAATTTGTAACCCAAACGACACTAGCAAAAGTGTTTCCGTCACGTGAACCATAGTACTTGTGTGAATTTCTTTCATCATCTCAAGTAGAACGGTGTTTCAGGAAAACCGTTGGGATGGGTTTCCCTGTTGCCATTTTTACATTGAAAAAATGTCATGTTATGCAATTATATAAGAAATGTTTCAGTTGAATTATCAATTGACCAATAAAAACAATGGATCCATTGAGCTGGTTTATAGAATTGTTGATACTGAGAAATTATATGCAAGTATTCTTTCTGTGAGATGTTCCTCACCTTTGTTCCTATTCCGTTATCGAACTAAAGGTAATAATTTTGTCCACAATAATTCTGAAATTCCGAAAATCGAAAATACCAATCGTTCCTCTAGCTTCTTAAGGGGTTTGAAATTTTCAACTATAATGGCATTTTATGTCGCAAAAGCTCTCGAACTGATGAAACTATATTATAATAATACTATTACATTTTAAGAAACTGCTGCTGGCATTATCGATGATGAAAAGGTTATAATTTTACCATCTGTACTTTATAATTCACTTTAAACTTTGGATTGATTCGAAAAAATGTTTAATGCATTTATTGTGCAATTGGCTACAAAGAAGTAAGATTATAATATAGAACGAACCTTCGTTCTTGGGCGGGGTGCGTTTCGTTGGTTATTAGGCGCTATCAGTACTTCCACGTTGGAGGCAACAACTGCAAACATAGGCGCAGGAGTATTGCTCAACATACACATAGTTCTACCCGAAGATAATCATCATCCTACTTTAGAAATTTATTTTCCTCTTCCTTTTTTTCTAAATGATAAGTTTTACACTCCTCCAGTCCAAAACTTTATTAATTTAAAAAGACCAAATATAGCAGGATGAATCATCTTATTTCGCATACTGATTGGTCGTCAATGTTAACGTCTTCCTGTATTGTATATTGTATACAGCGGTAGGTCTTTTTAATACTAAGTAAGTAACATACATGCATTAGTAATGCCTTGGTTTTCTCGCAATTAACGACGTCTTAAAAATCGTAAGTCACGTCATTTCAAAAAGTTTGAAGTTTCGGGAAGGTTAACTGATATATCGGAAATCTCGTATTAATAAAGTCACCAAAATATGTTACCAAAATTATAATATGCAGAGTGTTCGTACTAATCTGGAGAACAATCCTAAGTTATTTTATGACATTATAAACATAAAACGAAAATCTGGGGTCTTTCTGTGTAGTATGTCACTTAATTCCTGTATTGTATCTTATAATGATAAAATTGCTAACTTGTTTTCATTATTTTTTGAGTC
>JXPQ01024502.1:0-11658 GCA_001014675.1 Ephydra gracilis
AAATAAAAAATTTTTAGAATTAAAAACAAATTCATTTGTACAGAGCTGTATGTAAAAAATATGTGTGTGGAAAAAGCACTAAAAAAAAAAAACATTATTTGTCGGGTGTGCGCCACATTATAACTGTTAATACTTTAATAATAACTTAGGTTTATGATTATTTTTCCCTATTTCATTCATTATTTTTATTTATTAATTTATATGCTTTAAAATCTTTTGTTCGATACTTTTTTCAATATAAAAAGAACGACTTTTGTATTGAATTCGACTTTTTTTGGTACAAATAGCATCTTGAAAATGACCGAAGTTAAACCATTCCGGAAAATAGTTTAAAAAAGTTTCAATAACCCAACGTGCACATTACACGAATACTCGAGTAGTTTGTTAACTTGATCAATTCTACAAAAACGAAATTATGGTTTAGCCCATTTCAGTGAATTTCTCAAAATTCTGTGTATATTGCCTTCAAAGGATGAACAATGGAACTGATTCGAGACATTAAACTAAATAACTCCAAGAATGAATTGAAGCAAAAAAAAATATTAAATTTTTACGCATTCTACTGATCTTATGTTGACATTGAATACAAACTATAGGGTTTTGGTTCAATTTTTAAGTTTGCTGATGTAATTGAAATGGCAAACACATTTTGTTATTTGATACTTGTGACTTCAATCTATTTTTTTTTTTCATCAGTTATGTCGTTTTTGTTTGACGGCTGTTGACAAATGGAAAATCAAAACATATTCGTCATATTTTGATATTTTATTTCCGGAAAGAAGAAAGTTATGTGTTATTTATGTTGATGAAGCTTTAAAGTAATGGCACTGTTAAAATTGGTTAACAAAATTTCGTTCTGTTGATTATTCACACAAAGATGAAAAACCCTCTGGTAGTCCAGGTGAATTTGATGACGACCAAGTCAAAGCAATAGTCGATTCGGATCGTCACAGTACAACACGTGAGATTGCAGAGAAGCTTCATGCATCACATACTTGCATTGAAAATCTTAATCGCTTAAAACAAATGTGCTATACATGAAAACTCAATACATGGGTTCCTCATTAAGTGAAAAAAATATCATTTACCACAACGCATTTACATCTGTGTCAAAAGCTGATATTCATCAAAACAAAGTTATGTAATCAGTTTGAAGGGATTACAAAGGAATTGCCCGCTTTGAGCTCGTAGCACCCAACCGAACGATCAATTCAAATGTCTACATTGAACAACTATCAAAACTGAACAATACAGTTGAAGAAAAGTGGCCCGAATTGACAAATCCAAAAACTGTTGTATTCCATCATGGCAATGCAAGGCCACACACATCTTTGGGCCCGCTGCAATAATTATTGGAGTTGGGATGTTTTGCCAGATCTACCATATAGTCCAGACCGTGCACCATCTGTTCACTTTTTATTTAGATCTTTGCAAATTTCTATAATGATGATGATGACAAATCGTAAAAACAGTTTTTCGCTGATAAAAACCAGAAGTTTTATGAACGTGGTATTACGATGCTGCCTGAAAGCTGGCAAAAGCTCATTGCTCAAAATGGGCAATTCATTACAGAATAAAATTATTTCGTTCCAAGAAGAAATTGTCTTTTATTAAAAGGAAAAATCCGCAATTTGTTAATTGTAACTACACAGCACACAAAAAAATGGTTTTCACTTGTAGATTTTGTAAGAGAGTAAAAAAATCGTTATGAGTATATGGTCACCCGAATCGTTTAAATATCGTGCTCTTCTCAGAGCAAATCAATAGTAACGAGAACTTTGCGACGTTCCGATAAGTTTATCTATGAAACCGCCTTGTTTTTAAATCTGGTGTAAATTATTTATTTAGAATTTCTATCGTAAAAGGGTAATCTTTGACTTCTCGAAAAGTGGCTGGAATGATGATGCCCTCAATAACAGGCCATCGACATCGAACACCGATGAAAACATTATCAAATTCAAAGAATGGACGTCCATTGACTGCAAATTGAACATGGCAAGGGAGTTACACGTTACTTAGATACGTTCAAGGTATTTGGGTTAATACAGACGAATCGCTGCAAAGCTAGTATCGAAAGAACTGAATTTCACTTAAAAAAGACATTGCATTGACGTCTCGAAAGACTTGATTTCCTTGGTCGATTTTCAAACGGATCATTACTGAAGACGCGACGTGGATTTATGCATATAACACCCAATCCAGATATCAAGCGAGTGAAAGGCGTACACTGAATCAGTTGCGACCGAAAAAACCAACTCGTTTTCACCAGAAAGAGAAGACGATGCTCAAAGTTTTCATGAATTACAACGGTGTTGTGTACCAGGAATACATTTTATAAGTTCAGACCTGTCAAGATTAAGTATTATTTGGGTGTTCCAAGACGTTTGCGTTATGCAATTCACCAAGAAAGACGAATTTGTTTTTAATGAAATTCGCGATCTTGCATCTATATTACGCACCGTTGCATAATGTTATCGTTCGTTTGGTTAAAAACGAATACCTCATACCATATACCATACCCAATTCAATTAATTTAAGTCCGTGACAAATTAACTATTCGAGAAACTTCAGACACCGCTCCACGTTTCATCGCCCAAGATGAGATCATGGGAAAAAAAATCAAAAATGGCTCTGTTGGCTATACCACAAGCCGATGGATCAAATGGCGAGTACTTTCGATTTTGATGCAGTCTTTTTCTAGTAATTTTCTAAATAAATTTCGGAAAGTATTTGATCAACGTATTAAGTATTATTGGGTCATTTACATGGAGCTGTTACCAAACCACTAATAGTTTTGCATCACGGTGATGCACCGTTTCAAAGCATTTCGCCCGAAATTCAACAAATATAGTTTCGCAAACTGCTTATCTACCAGATGGGGCTCCGTGCGAATTAAGGCTATTCAAACTTAAGATATTGCTCCAGAAAGCTGCATTGCTGACGGTTCTAAAGGGCATTCTGTAGCAAGACTCCCAAGTGTTGTTATAACTGGCAAATTCTTTGGCATTATCGCACTGCAGCGGAATGTCATTACTTTGAAAGGAATAATATAAATTAATATACAAGAATCAAAATTTTCAGAAAATATGTTGACATCACTGAAAACTTTGCTGGAAATCATTCCCTTTAAATTGTACGCAACTATTACAAATTCTAAAGTATTGGCTGCCATGAGTTAGTTTTCATACGCAGTGCACGTGTATCCTCATGTTAAATCTACTTGTAGGCGTACACTTACATTACGGGTTTAATTATTAAACAAATAATAATTTGTCTCCTATTACAGACTTCCACATGCACAAACAAAATATGTTTAGATGTTTTTCTTTTTGTTCAAAACTTTATACACACTGCCGGCACATAACTCAGATTTGCTTTCAAAAGAATTCATTTTAATTTAAATCCATTATATGTTGTTCGTGATAATTCAAAAGCACGTGCAAAAAACATGATCCACTATCAACTTTCAGTAAATTTAAAAAATTACTTTTTTGAAGAACGCAGCTGTATCTGTTCAATTAATTCAATTATGAGGCAGCTGTATAAAGGATAAACAAAGCTGACGACATCAAAGCAAACTCCTTGCTCAAAATTATTAAGCGATTAAATCAGACTGTTTTAATAAATCGTCAAGCTGCTGGTACAATTAAGCTTTTTGAATAACTGGTCTTCTTCATTTCACTTTTTTTTGTCAGCGTAATAAATTTTACAATTCCAAACGCTAGTTGGACACACGCTATTGCCTTTCTAATACGTTCTGAATCGAATGAATTAGCACTGCGACATAAGATTTAAATTAAATACATTCTTCGAATTTCAGCGTGCGCTGTTCAAAATTCTATTTAAAATATCTTAATATATAATAAAATGAAACGGAAGAGCACCTTAAATTAGAATTAGAGATAAGCGAATACAAAGCGTGATGCGGTGCGTCAACAAAACATGCACAATTATTATTGCAACGGCTGCTCTACAATCCATGATTTGACAAAACAAAACGTTTGGAAATAGAATACATTATCGGACAGCTGAAAAAAATTCCGCACACTAGATAGCGTATTTACACTATGCATAAAAAACTAATTAACACTTTCGCATTGCAAGCACTTTCGTACAGCAGTTGCGCTGAAAAGTTCGTTGGCGCTACTAGTATCAAAAGACACGTGTACATATTTAACAGCTGTCGGACAATTAGTTTGTGGGATAGGACAGTTGCAGCGAACCAACACTTTTTAGTTTGAAGAAAGTGAATAAAGAAGAATTTTCATATTTTTATTCAATGTTTTTTTACCAAAAAGAAAACCGTTGAAGTGCAGACTTATTCGGAACTTGCACCAAGAAAATCAACTATTGAGAAGTGATTTGCTAACTTTAAACGAGGTGAACTTAGCACCGAGCACGATGTACCGACGAAAATAACAAAAAACTCATCCAAATAATTTTGAATGACTGCAAACTGAAGTTGCTGGAGATAGCTGAGGCTGTAAATATATCAAAGGAATGTGCTGAATACATCATTGAAGAATATTTGGATATACGGAAGCAACGAATTAATGATTCCGATTAGTGTTTGGAGCTATTCAACCATATTAAAACCGTATTTATTCGTCGATATGTGAGAAATGTATGAAACATGACTGCATCATTTTACACCAGAATCAAAAAAATATTTCATAGTGCATAGTGCATATTTCATCAGTACTTGGCAATGCACATGGTGTTATATTTATCGATTATCTTGAAAAGAGAAAAACCATCAACACCGACTGTTACGTAGAGTTATTGGAATGTTTGAAGGACAAAACCGCGGGGAAAAAAATCAATTCAAGAGCAAGTAGGTATTTTTTTCAACAGGATAATGCGCAGACCAAGAAATCGATGATAACGATCGCAAAATTACATGAATTCGACTTTTTCCATTTCTCAGACTTCAAGAAAATGCTCGCTGTAAAGGAATTTAGCGATGATGGAGAGATAGTCGGCAGAACTGAGTACTATTCTGAGACTTAATTTTATTCGTTATATTAAAATTGCATCGAAAATTGGCTGATCGCTATATGTGTGGGCATGAAATTGATGATAACGATCGCAAAATTACATGAATTCGACTTTTTCCATTTCTCAGACTTCAAGAAAATGCTCGCTATAAAGGAATTTAGCGATGATGGAGAGATAGTCGGCAGAACTGAGTACTATTCTGAGACTTAATTTTATTCGTTATATTAAAATTGCATCGAAAATTGGCTGATCGCTATATGTGTGGGCATGAAATTGATGATAACGATCGCAAAATTACATGAATTCGACTTTTTCCATTTCTCAGACTTCAAGAAAATGCTCGCTATAAAGGAATTTAGCGATGATGGAGAGATAGTCGGCAGAACTGAGTACTATTCTGAGACTTAATTTTATTCGTTATATTAAAATTGCATCGAAAATTGGCTGATCGCTATATGTGTGGGCATGAAATTGATGATAACGATCGCAAAATTACATGAATTCGACTTTTTCCATTTCTCAGACTTCAAGAAAATGCTCGCTATAAAGGAATTTAGCGATGATGGAGAGATAGTCGGCAGAACTGAGTACTATTCTGAGACTTAATTTTATTCGTTATATTAAAATTGCATCGAAAATTGGCTGATCGCTATATGTGTGGGCATGAAATTGATGATAACGATCGCAAAATTACATGAATTCGACTTTTTCCATTTCTCAGACTTCAAGAAAATGCTCGCTATAAAGGAATTTAGCGATGATGGAGAGATAGTCGGCAGAACTGAGTACTATTCTGAGACTTAATTTTATTCGTTATATTAAAATTGCATCGAAAATTGGCTGATCGCTATATGTGTGGGCATGAAATTGATGATAACGATCGCAAAATTACATGAATTCGACTTTTTCCATTTCTCAGACTTCAAGAGAATGCTCGCTGTAAAGGAATTTAGCGATGATGGAGAGGTAATCGGCAAAACTGAGTACTATTCTGAGAATTAATTTTATTCGGTCTATTAAAATTGCATCGAAAATTGGCTGATCACTATATGCGTAGTGCCCTCAAAATCAAACATTATCAAAAATAATTTTTTCGATGTTAGCCGACGAACTTTTCAGGCCAACTGTTAAAATCTAATGCTTTTACAACCAATAGGCAAATGTTCCATTCAAGATAGTCGGTTATCACCGGCGCCACACAACTTATCATTCATTACTCTTTTAATCGAATATCTTATAATTATGTATTAATGTTTCATACATGTCGACGATGAAGCGAAATATAATTTTATTCAAATCAAACAATCGACTGGAGGTATTATGGGAGTGCTTGAAGTACTTAATGCATAGAAATAATAGCTTTACCGGACATGTGTATAGAATCAATTTCACGAAAATAGCAATAAGGGATTTATTTCATCGCTGCTAAAATGCTCAATTCAATTATTTTTAGAGCACTGTCATAATATTATGCGATTTGAGCAAAGCCATTGAATAATTTCTGGTACCTCCAATACGTCGTTCTTTTCCGATTTAAAGGAAATTAGCTTTGCTTCATGGCATGCTACTGAAATTTGGCATTGAAGCATTTTTGGGTTATTGGCCATATTAAGCATTTTGAGCAAACCGGTTAATTCTCTTCCATGGAAGCATTGCATCAAATTTCATAGAATGAATGGAATTTTCACAAAACGACATAACCAAAACAAAGCAGCAACTACATCCAAAAAAAAGCAAGTGCTAAGAAAAAATAAAATAAGTCAGAAAGTAACGGTCAGCCGAGCTCAACTGTGTGATACACGTCGCTTCGAAAATGTTGAAAACAGAGTATTCTAAAATCAAATAGTTCAATTTGAACTCCAAACAAACGCTTTTTTAATTAATAACCCGATTTGAGTCATACCCATTTTTTAATAGACGCATTCCTAATTTTATTTTTAACTCAATGCTGACCTCTCAGTGAACTAAATTGATAAATTTGCCTAAATTTGCTTTAAATCACCTTTGTCCATTATTTCCATTTGTGTAACTCCCACTAATAATATTTTTTATATTTCCATTACCAAAATTCGTTGTAATTAATTGAACTCTATGGCTACTTCCGCTTTGAACGCTCATTTTGACCCATATAGCTAAATCTGATAACCATTCAACAATTCTCAAACCCATTTACAGTACTTTTTTCATTCCTATAAGGGTAATTCGTGGAACTTCATTGCTGCTTGTGACTTATTTCACTTTCAGGCGTATTTTCGAAACACATATGTGTACTGACGGTACCTCTTATTTTTATCGAAACATGTCCGTATTGAGTGCACACATTGAAAGTATATACGTCCACTCAATTATGAATTTGCGATGAATTTAATTTATCAGTGAGGCTAATTCTGCGCAGAAAGTAGTTTTCGAACCACATATTTATATTGGAATTACCATCAATTTTTAACTAATGATGCCCATGTTCGGTACACGCATTTATCATATCCACTCAATTATGCAACTGCTTCGAATTTAATTAAGAAGAATGTCTTAATTGAAACCATATTTTCCGACTACATGGGTGTAGAAGGACTGCCTCTGATCTTCATGCAATCATGCCCATTTTTAGTAGATACATTAATGCTATTCATTTCATGAGTAATTTTGGTAAATTTTGTCTAAAACCCATTTATTATGCGTCATTCTCCATACCTCTAATGGAGGTAATCGCAATTTTCATCCAATCATTGCCATTTTCGGTACACATATTGATTACATTTATGTTCACTAAATACAAAAATTTCGTTAAAATTAAATGTTAACAGGGAAACTTCTCCATTCAAAACTCTATTGGAGCCATAAAGCTGTACTGGAAGTCCCTCAGATTATTATTCAATTTTTTCCATTTAAAAAAAAAAAACACGGTTAGATGCAATGATAAGCTATCTAATTACAAAATTTCATCGAAAAATATTAATTCTTACGCTGCACTCGATTTATAGCCGTAATTTTGATTACAGAGTACAGACGTGTGCCTTATACTATTGACAGCATTTAAAAATTTTAAAAACATCGATTAAGAACTTCCGGTTCTATCGAAGATAGACTTTTGAATGCCGTTGTCACTCAAATGCTCATGAAATTTAGTATTTACTTGTTTTTATAGACACCGCCAATGAAATTGGCAAATTGTATATTAGTTTCGGTCATACGTTTGTAACACCCAGAACCAGCGTCCGGAGACCTATCAAAATGTATACCAATATGATCAGCATCACCAAAGGAAATGATCGAGCCATATTCGTACGTCCGTCCCTACACGAAAAATAAAAAGAACGGCTTAAGTTAGATCAACGAAATTTGGTCCACATATTTCTTGGAAAAAGTTTAGATCTCCTTTTGAAATTGGTCAAGATCCTACCATTATTTCAGGAACCTCCAATACAACTATTTATACACATTTTTATTAAAATTGCGGGCTTAAGCCTGCTGCAGCCATTACTTTCAAAATTAAGCGGGAAATTAAAACATGTAACCATGTACAAAAAATGGACTAATCTCGTAAAAATCAGAAGTACACCCAGTACACCTTTAAAGTCACAAAAGAGGCTTTATGCAGAATTACCGAGAATTATCACTCAAATTTAACGACATTTTATTATAGACTCAATATAAATATAATCAATGTGTCTATCAAAATCAGGTTTGGTTGGATGAAAATTAGAGGTAGCTCCAGTACACCTATGTGATCTCAATAGGGGCTTTAATGCTGAATTATGCACTATTATCTCCTGAATTCAAAGAATTTTCAGTATTGCGCGAACATGAATATCTTAAATAGGTGTACCAAAACTGAGGTGGATAAAAATTAGAGGTACCTCCAGTAAACCTGTGTAGTCTCACTAAAGCCTTTAATGCTGAATTATGCACAGTTACCATTCCAATTTAACAAAATTTCAGTATTGACTGAATATGAGTATAATGAATGTGTGTATCAGATTTGGGAGTGATTGCATGAAATTCAGACGGTTCTCCAAAGAAGGTTTAATGCTGAATTATGCAAAATTTGCTTTTCAATTTAACGAAATTTCAGTATTGAGTGCATATGAATATAATTAATGGGTGTATTAAAAAATAAACTTGATTGGATATAAATTAGAGGTAGCTCCAGTACACCTGGGTGGTCTCAATAGAAGCTTTAAAACTGTGTACCAGATTTTAGCCTGACTGCACGAAAATCAGAGGGTTCTCCAGTTCACCTATGTGGTCTCAATAGATGCTTGACTGATCATACAAAGGTTACATTCAAATTTTATTAAATTCCAGTATTAATTGAACAAATATAATTAATGTACATAATATTGATTCATTGAATTCAGACGCCTATGTGATCTACAAAAAAGGAGCACAACAAATCAGCCATAATGTATGAAATTAAACCATTCTAATTTAATGTGCATTCCCGGTTTTTATTTATCAAGCGACGTATATTTTACTGTAGGCCTAAGCCGACTGTAACCGTTTTACTTCGTTTTTTTTTTTAATTCGAAATTTAAGCGAAATCGGTTAATAATTCCGGGCACCTTCTATTATAGTTTTAGCCTAGACTTTATTTAAATTTGTGGTATCGGTATTTTAGTGTGATATTCAGTATACTCTCTAGTTTTAGTGGAATCGGTCCCTCATATTCACTGGAATGCGCACGAAACCCATTGGATTCATTGCAAAATACTGAAATTCGGTATTGCAGGACTGTTCTGAAAAATCCTGAATTTTGAAACTAGTAAAATCTTTCAATCAAAGTTCTCTTTGATGGACAGTTTTTTTACCAAAAGTTATTAAAATCGGAGAATATTACTTTGTTCATTTGGTCCAAAAAATTTGCTAGTTTCAGGGGGACTGGTCAATAACGTTGGATAGCTCTCATAAATCTTTTCCACGGATTTTGCAGAAATTATAATTATAAACAGATTTTTCAAAGAAAATTACTAAAAATTAGTAATAACGAATTTTTTCATTGTTGCCATAACGCTCTACAATCTCACAAACATTGGCCGATGAATTCGGATGCCTCCTCCAGGCTAAATTCGAAATTCTAATTTGCAATTACAATTCTTTCGCTTTTCTAATTAAGAGATGAAACGCAATGTGCTACAATTTAACCCTACAAAAATTAGTGTAATCCCCCATCTAATTACCTCTCCAAAAATTAACAGAATCGTTCTATATTTCATGTAACTGCACATCATAAAGTTAAATGAAATTATTAAATTTTGTTTAAAAAAGTTATTGATAAAAATAAAGCTAGACATAAAATTGAGGCCTAATTTTGCGGGGATTTCTAGGTTTGGGTCAAAGAAAATTTTGTTTTCAAAAAATTTTAAAGTTTTATAATGTCGATTATTTGAGTATTACTGATAAATCCGCAGGTAGGCAAATAAATTAAAGAACTAAGTATTTTAAAAAGTTGGAGTCCAAACGATGAGTGGCTGACTGAAATTTTTTTGTTTTTATTTAAACGTTTGTATCGCAGATCTATCAAATTATTAACCGATATGCCCGATATCACAACAAAAGTCGATCTAAGTATTTCTGACTGTCTGTAAGCAAAATAGAAAAGTAAAGCATCAATTCACCCAAACAGAATGTAGTATGCAAACACTACGCAAAATCGTGAGTTTTTTTCTGATCCAAGACATATTTCGAGTTCCTCGAGTAGCCTATATTGCCAGTATAGGAACGGTCATTCGTTCGTAGCAATGAAATCTAATGAAATGACATTCTGCAAAAACCAAAATAAANGTGTAAAAAGCAAAATAAATGCAAAAGTTTGATATTTTTTGGGACACCATGCTTACAGTTCGCTGCAACATTGCTGGTACAAAAAAGTTGTCATTCGTGTATTTTCTTTTCAAAACAAATTTTTTATGGATGATGCAAAAACCTGTGCAAATTAACAGCAAAATTTTAACAAAGTTGTTAATTGCACTTACTTTGTGATAAAAACGGCACTAATTTCGCTGGAAGAGTATTACGCTTGGAAAACCATTGCAACATGCGTCGCAGGCAGTATTGTACACTCAAAGAACGGCTCGCATACATGAATAGCCTAAAAAAATATTCAAATATTCGCTTAAAGTGGCATTAAGTATATGGCCTTGATCAAAAAGTTCCCAGTATTTATTCAAGAAATAAAACAGTCATTAATAACAATTCTCGAAACATTTATTATTCGATTTTTCCATGATCTCATATCCGACGTTTAAACGCGAATAGGAAAACGTCGGAGAATTATAGTCCTTTTTGACGATCTGGCCTTGTAGAAGGAATTCATTCTGCACAATACCTTTTAATCCATGAAACGGATCGCATTCTTTCCCGACTAAACATGACATGGTGATGCGGTTCATTTAGCTCAGTACACCCACTCGCTTGATGTCTGGATTGTGTTTCATACTCATAAATTCATGTCTCATTTTCAGTAATTATCTGTTTGGTGAAGGTAAGCTTGTTAGATTCAGCCATGGAAAACATGTCTTTTGCGACGTCAACACGATATCGTTTTTACATGAAATTAAGGTATTTTGGCAGCGACGTGTATGAGCCTCAAGCCATTAATAAAAATGTCTTCAATGGATCAAAAACTTGACAAAAAATACTTTGTACTGTTCTCATTATCTG
>JXPQ01024522.1:0-11880 GCA_001014675.1 Ephydra gracilis
CCTGAAGGCAAAGTGGAGGCAGTCCAGCTTGGGACCAACCGGACTCTTGGCCCTGCTACAAGCCCGGTACCCCCGTTCCAGCTGCCATCCCCGCGTCCTCAGCCTGGATGTTCGTGTGTCGCCGTTTTTTCCAGTGTTCCTGTACCGCTTTGTTCTAGTGTTCCTGTTGAATTGTTTGTTGCTGTGCTGCTGTAATATGTTTGCTGTGAGGTGTGCCGGCCTCGAGTTCCCCTTGGGGACCTCAAAACCGGAAGTAGCAGCTTAGCTGCGAATGGGTTCACCGAGCCCAGGTTCTTGCAGTAAGGCAAACTCGGTGGTCATAGTTTTGCGACTGGGAGGCTATTGCAGTGGATCTTTTGCTTAATATGGGGGAACGGACCAGAGTTTCTGGTACTACGGGTGTCAGCGTGCCTTGGGCTTCGCCCAGCTGACATGTTGATGAGAGGACCCTATTTTGGGTGCGACGTAGGGGCTGTGGTTGCCTAAAATTCGCAGGCAGGGCTTTATAGCTCGGGGTGGTGTTGTCCTCGAGAAGCAACACGGGTGTTAGATAGGCCTCGCAGCGGAGGTGTTAGATAGACCTCGCTCCAAATCCATGGGATGGCTTTTATACCCTGCATTGGTATAAAAGTCGAAATAATATCCATTAGACTTCATTTACGATCTCCTTTGGGGCGTGATCCGGGCGCAATGTACCCGGTCGGGTGTGCAGAACACCGTGTTTAAAGGTCGTTCATACGACCAACAAGCACGTTAAAATCACAACATGTATGTACTTCCAATTTGTGTATATGGAGTTTGTCTGAGCTCTAAAGCATATAGAACACCTTTTCAACTGTCAACTGACCAAGTTTCGTATTTTTCCACTTCTCAGTTTTTGAGGAATCAATTCATTTGCACTCCTACAATAAGAAAAAGACGCGTAAATCCATAAAATATTTTTTAATTTGATTTCCTGGATTTTCTCCTTATCACCTTTTATACAAATACATGATCTATGATGGTAGTTAATACTCCAAGCTTCATATCAATCAGCTCTTCAGTTTGTGGGGAAATTCGCGTTCATAATATCATCATAGGTGATTTTGGAAAATATCTGGAAATAATTTCTGCCACACATCATTCCTCCTTAAACTATATATACATATTATACAAACCTATTGAACTATCTACTGACCAAGATTCATATTTCTCCACTTCTCAGTTTTTGAGGAATCAACTTATCCACACTCTTGTAAAAAGGGAAAAAAGCATATATTTGGAAAATAATTTCTAGTTCAACTTCCTGAATTTTCTCCAAATGTCACTATACACAAAAACAAGATACAATGATGGTGGATAGTACAGCCAAGCTTCGTATCAATCTCGTCTTCAGTTTGTGGGGAAATTCATCTTCATCATTTCATCATAGTTAAATCTGGAAAATGCCTAGAAATCACTTGAGCTACACCTTTTTCCCCAATATACAAATATTATCATATAATGCAACGCCTTTTCAACTGTCTACTGACCAAGATTCAACTTTTTCCAATTCTCAGTTTCTGAGGAATCAATTCATCTACACTCTTGCAAAAAGGGAAAGAGGCGTATATCCAAAAAATTTTTTTCAATTCGATTTCCTGAATTTTTCCCTGTATCTCACTATATACAAAAAAAAAGATACTATGCTGGTGGATAGTACGGCCGAGATTCATGTGAATTGCGCTTCAGTTTGTGGGGAAATTCCTCTTCATCAGTTCATCATTGGTAAATTTGGAAAATGTCTGGAAGTAGCTTCTGACACACAAGTTTTCCCCATCCGCCACTTTAAACATTTACAAATCCTATTCAACTGTCCACTGACCAAGTTTCATATTTTTACGCTTCTCAGTTTCCGAAAAATAATTTCATCAACACTCTTGTAAAAAGGAAAAAAACGCGTATATCTGGAAAATAATTCTTATTTCGATTAGCTGGATTTTTCCCCAGATCTTACTGTGTACATATGAAGGTATTATGATTGTGCATAGTTTGGCTAAGTTTCATATCAATCTGCTCTTGAGTTTTTGAGGAAATTTCACTTCATCATTTGCTTACTTGTTATAAAGGACATTGTCAGGAAATAATTGTGCCACACAACTTTCTTCCATGTACAACTGTATTCATATACAACACCTATTCATCTGTCTTCTGACCAAGTTTCATATTTTTCCACTCGTCAGTTTTTGAGGAATCAATGCATCCACAATTTTGCAAAAAGGAAAAAATCTGGGAAATAATTTTGAATTTGATGTGCTGGATTTTTCCCACTTCAAATTGTATATATATGAAGATATTATGATTGTGCATTGTTTGGCCAAGTTTCATATCAAAGTGCTATTCAGTTTTTGAGGAAATTCCACTTCATTATTTCATCAAAGGAGATACTGGATATTGCCAGGAAATAACTTCTGTCACACATTTTTACCCAATATGCTAATGTAAGCAAGTCATAAAAAGTCATTCATCTGTGTACAAACCAAGTTTCATATTTTGCCACGCGTCAGTTTTTGGGGAATCAATGCATCCAGAGTTTTTCAAAAAGGAAAAAATCTGGGAAATAATTTTTAATTTGATTTGCATGATTTTTCCCATTTCAAACTGTTAACATATTAAGACATTATGATTGTGCATGGTTTGGCCAAGTTTCATATCAAACTTCTATTAATTTTTTGAGGAAATTCGACTTCATTATTTCATCATAGCTGATTCTCGATACTATCTGGAAATAAATTCTACTACACAGATTTCCCCCATTCGCTGCTTTATACATATAGACCATCTATTCAACTGTCTGCTGACCGAGTTTCATATTTTTCCGCTCGTTAGTTTTCAGGAATCCATGCTTTCACACTTTTTTAAAAAGGGAAAAAGGCGTACATCCGGAAAAAAATTTTTAATTCGATTTCCTGGATTTTTCTCCATATCCCAGTGATTACGTATGAAGCTAATCTGATAGTGAATAGCTTGGCCAAGTTTCCTGTCAATCTGCTCTTTAGTTTTTGAGGAAATTCGACTTCATTATTTCATCAAAGTAGATTCTGGATAATGCCAGGAAATAACTTCTACCACACAAATATCCAACATATACCACAACATACATATCATACAACACCTATTCAACTGTGCACTGACAAAATTTCTTATTTAGCATTTACCAGTTCTTGAACATTCAATTCATCCACACACTTGTAAAAAGCGAAAGAGGCGCAAAAACAGAAAATACTTTTCAACTCGTTTTCGAAAATTCTACTTCATTATTTCATCATAGGTGATTTTGGAAGTTGTCTAGAAATAATTTCAGCCACATATCTTTCCCCAATATTCCACTATACACAAACCATACAACACCTATTAATCTATCTACTGACCAAGTTTAATATTTTTCCACTTCCCGTTTTTTGAGGAATCACTTCATCACCACTCTCGTAAAAAGCGAAAGAGGCGTATATCTGGAAAATATTTTTTAATTCGATTTGCTGGATTTTTCTCAATATCTCACTATCCACAAACTGTAACGAGCTATGTCGGGCTCGTGCGCCTACAGCTTATTTAAGGCTGGGATATTTTCAATCGTGACCCAGGGGTTCGTTACATACATTTATATCTTCGTTGAATTAATAAAAGAAGGTGTTTGCGTTTGAGTACTATCTTTATTTTACAATATGAGTTGTCTTATGTGGGGAGAGTGACGATTTCCCTGCCGGATCGTGTAAGTGACTTGTATGGTTTGGTAACAACTTGGGAAAATGTGTGATCCTTACTATCCTTGCTAAGTGTTCCCTATGATGCAACTTGTTTAGGTTTAGTACGTTTCTACTGACCGTTGCTTGTAAAACGCTGGTCCGACTTGTTTGGTTAATGGCCCTATGTTGATCTTCGCTTGTAAAACGTTGATCCAACTTAATTGTATTTAGTAAATTTCTACTGCTTGCCTTTTCCCAAGTTGTTGCGTTGTACCTTGTCTCGCGGTCACCGTTGGTTTTTACTTGCCAAGCGGCGCGAATTAACTCCCTTTTGCTGGTTTGTGGTTGGCCTTTTATATCCAGTCGGCAGTTGTCAGCCAACAACAATGCATTGTAATAACTGTAACTTGTTTACGACAAATTTGTTTTTGATCGTCGTTGTTGGGACAACGTTATCTTGTTCACGCCAAATTTGCATTGATCGTTGTTGTTGGAACAACGGTATCTTGTTAACGGCAAATTTGCATTGGTTGTTGTTGGATCAACGGACAAATTTGAGTTGGCACTTTGGTCGTAACAATTGTTGTTGCGATAAATTTTCCTAAAAATAGTTTGTCGTAACAAAACGCAAAGCACTATGCTGGTGGATAACACGGCCAAGCTTTATCTCAATCTGCGTTTTAGTTTGTGGCGAAATTCTTCTTCATCATTTCATCAAAAGTGCTTCTGTCTGGGAATCTTTTCTACAACACATTTTTGCCCAATCTCCTAATGTAATCATATAATGCAACGCCTTTTCAACTGTCTTCTGACGACGTTTCATATTTTTCTGCTCGTCAGTTTTTGAGGAATAAATTCATCCACACTCTTGTAAAAAGGAATAAAACTGAAAAATAATTTTTAATTCGATTTTCTGGATTTTCGCCAATATCTCACTATAAACATAATAAGATATTCTGATTGCGCATAGTTTGGTCAAGTTCCATTTCAATATGATCTTCAGTTTTTAAGGAAATTTCACTTCATCATACGTGATTGTGGACAATGTCGTGAAATAACTTCTGCAACACAATTTTAATCCATATATCAAACCTATTTAACTATATACTGGTCAAATATCTTATTTTTCCGCTAGTCAGTTTTTTAAAAATCAATTCATCCACACTTTTGTTAAAAGGATTAAATCTGGAAAATAATTTTGTTTATTATTTATTTCATATTAATCTTCTCTTCAATTTTTGAGAATATTCCACATCATTATTTTATCATAGGTGATTCTGGATAATGCCAAGAAATAACTTCTGCCACACATTTCTGTCCAATATACTTATATAATAACATGATACAACATGATACTTCAACTGTCCACTGATAAAATTTCATATTTTTCCACTTTTTAGTTTTTGAGGAATCAAGGCATCCACACATTTGTAAAATGGAGTAAGTCTGGAAAATAATTTTTAATTCGGGTCCTGGATTATTCTCCATATATTACCGGATACATATGAAGATATTATGAGTGTGCATAGTTTGGCCAAATTCCAAATCTACCTGATATTCAATTTTTAAGGAAATTCCTCTTCATTATTTCATCATATGTGATACTGGAAATTGTCTGGAAATAACTTTAACCGCACAACGACCAAGTTTAATATTTTTCCGTTTGTCAGTTTTTAAGAAATCTATTCAAACACACTTTTGTTGAAAGGAATAAATCTGGAAAATCAATTTTAATTCGATTTCCTGGATTTTCCCCTCATCTCACTGTTTACATTTGAAGATATTATGATTGTGCATTGTTTGGCCAAGTTTCATATCAATGTTATCTTCAGATATTGAGGAAATTCCACTTCATCATTTCATTAAAGGTCATTCTTGAAAATGTCTGGAAATAACTTCTACTACTCAACTTTCATTCATATACCACATTATGTTTATACATTACCTTTTCAATTGTATACAGATCAAGTTTCATTTTTTTCCGCTTTTTAGTTTTCAGGAAGCTTTGCATCCACATATTTATAGAAAGAAAAAAATCTGGATGATAATTTTTAATTCGATTTCCTGGATTTTTCTCCATATCTCACTATATATGTATGAAGATATCAGGATTGTGCATACTTGGGCCATGTTTCATATCAATTCAGTTTTTGAAGAATTTCTACTTCATCATTTCATCATGTGTTGCTTATGGACATACTCTGGAAATAACTTCTGCCACGCAACTTTCATCCATATTCCATTTTAGCATATGCAACACCTATTAATTTGTCTACTGACAATGTTTCATGTGTTTCCGCCCGTCAGTTTTTGAGAAATCCATGCATCCACACTTTTGCAAAAAGGAGCAAATCCGGAACATAATTTTTCTTTCGATTTCTTGAATTTCCCCACTTATCCAACTATATACATATGCAAGATAATAGGATTGTGCATAGTTTTGCCAAGTTTCATATCAATCTGATCTTCAGTTTTTGAGGAAATTCTACTTTTTCATTCCATCATAATAAAAAAAAATATAATATATAACTTCTGCCACACATGTCTCCCACTGTCTTATGACCAAGTAGCATATTTTTCCTCTTTTCAGTTTTAATCAATCAATTCATCATCACTTTTGTAACAAGGTAATAACGAGCAAATCTGTAAAATAGTTTTTAATTTGATTTTCTCGATTTTCCCCCATATCCAACTATATATACATGCAAGTCATTAAAATTATGCATAGTTTGGCCAAGATTCATATGAATCCGCTCTTCAGTTTTAGAGTAAATTCCATCATAATTTCATCATTGTTGATTCTGGATACTGTCTCTAAAGAACTCCTGTCAGACCTATTCAAATATCTGCTGAGCAAGTTTCATTTATATCCGCTTGTCCTTTTTTGAGGACATTCTACTTCAACATTAAGAATTACAATAACAGCACTTCAATTTAATTCAAAAATTATTTTTTAGTTTGATTTAGGAATTTATATGCAGTTAAGATAAGTAGAATTTACTTGGAAGTTATACAAATGATTTTCGTTTACTTGGTGACTCTGTTGAGTGGCTTCATTTTATTTCACGCCCATGATTTCAGTTTTTGTCGGCCTCATTTTCACTGAACACCTCAATCGATATGGTGCTGTCATATCAATTTAACTCTATTTATTTTTCTCAGTAAATTCAATTTTTGATAAATTGCGCCATAATTGAAATTTTTTCACTATACTACGGACTATGTACCCTCGAAAAAAGTGTATTTTTGATTATTTTACTTTAATTTTAATTTATTAATTATTATAATTTCACTTTTTAAGGAATTGGAAACTTGGAGAAGTTAGGACTATCCTCCACCACGCTAATTTTATGACGGTTGAGGAAATACCCAATTATAAATTTAGCGCCACCAAATCAAATTGGCATCTTAAATGCCTGTATTTCAGGAGACCTTATTAAGCACTTTTCAGATACCAAAATATGTAATGATAAATTGAGATATACTTATAAAAAGTTAAGTTTGGATTTAAGAATTTAAGAATTTATATGTCATCTTTTTGCTGAAAAATGTAAGCGTTGCTTTGCGTTTAAAATTATATAATTCTTTTATTTATAATTTATGTATGCAAAAATCTCTGAATAAAATGTTTGGACTCTTTGAATTTATAAGTATTGTTTAATTTAATCTCAAAATAAGTTTTTATGTTAATTATTTACGATTCCATATCAAGTTTACGGCAAATGAAGAAGATTCCAATAGATTTTAATTCGTTTATATGTTTTTAATTAAAATTTATTTAAATTCTTAACAGTTTACGTATAGTTTCGGACGATGCAAATTTTTCAGCAGGAAGGAACATTGATGCTGAAAGTAAGACGAATATGGATTGAATATTAACGCTTTTATTTTCTAATAATAATTTAATATTCCAAAAATGCTTTATTGAATCATGCTATGTTATTAACATAATAATGCAAAACTGTTTATTTTGCCTGTCAATATAAATAAGTAATCTAAATTTTTATGGTCTCATTGTATGTATTTTTAATTTAAATTCTAACTTTGTGAGGTGTTCAATATTTTGCTCAGGCTCCAATTAAGAATATTTTGACGGTTTTGGCTGCACTCACACCTAGGTAACATCTAATGGAATGCTTAAAGTAAACTGCCGCCTATTATTACTGCTGCCAAACTGGTTATTCTTTGTTTCGGAGATATTAGCCAAATTTCTCATCAAAATGATATTCGTACGTAGTCCAGAATTTGTTGTTACGAGCGATTTGATGTCGCCTATATTTGCCAATGTAATTACATAAAACCGTAAATTGTTTAAATTTCCAATGTTTTGTTGCTGTTTTGCTGACTTCTTCATACGTCGCCAATACAATTATCAAAGTGTGTGTTAATTTTGGTTCGTTTATAACATCCAAAACGGGTGATCGTAGACCTACCGATATAAATAACATCACCACAGAAATTTATAATGTCATGTCCGTATATTTGTACACAAAAATAGAAAAAAATGCCTTGAATTAGATTTACCGAAATTAGCATACTTTTTCTTTTTTTGAAATAGAATTTTGAATTGAGTCATAATCCGACGAATATTTCGGGCACCTTCAGCAAATCCGTGTTGTTCCTAATAAGAGCTTTTAAAAAAAACCATGTAGAATGATGATGAATTAATTTCAATGAAAATGCATTTTTTACTTGACGTAATGCGTCCAATGCGCATGATTAGACAAAAATTAGAGGTACCTACAATATACATTTTTTCCGGAAAAAAGGTTTTTAAGCTAAATATGCCGCAAAGAGGCTTTATTCGGAATAACCCACAGTTATCAATTAATTTTAACGAAACTACAGTATGAAGCGAACCTAAGTATAATAAATGTGTTTTACAGTTATCATTTTAATCTACGAAATTTCAGCATTACGTGATAATAAATACAAGAAAGGTGTTTACCCAAAACGTGGATGATTTAAAAAAATTAGAGGTACCTCTAGTAGACCTATTTGGTCCGAAAAGAGGCTTTACTGCAAAATTACTTTTAATTATCATTTAAATTCGACGAAATTTCAATATTAGCTGAACATATATATAATTAATATGCCTTCCAAAAATATGCATATGTCATTGAAATCAGCCATGTGGTCCACAAGGTAGTTAAAAGAATTTGCCATAATTTATGAAATTGAATAATTTATATTCTTCGGGTTTTTAATTTGATAATCAACCAACGTGTATTACACGGTCGGCCTAAACAAACTGTAAGTTTTATATGTTTAATTTAAAAAATAAAATTTTACCATATTGCATATATATATATGGATCTGTAATGTATCTTCTTGTTAACCTGTTTAGGTGGGGGCGATTTAATATAATCTTATTGGACGTAATTTTATTACGAAGTTTTAGTTTAAAATTTTTTTATAACTATGATTATTTCAGATAATGGAGTTAAAAAAATACCTTTAATTTTGATAATGTATGTACTTCAGGTTACATTTTTATTATTAAAAAAAGTCAATATTTAAAATACTCAGAATGTTAATAAGTTATTGAATTAACTTTTATTCAAAAACTTATTATTAAAAGCTAAAATATTAATAATTAACTACTTAATTTTGTCGTATATAATGCAATAATTCGTCATACAATTCAATTATTCCATGTGAATTTTTGTTTAAGATTGCAGAACTTGAGTTATAAATGAGACTTTTATAATAAAACATAACATTTCGACGGATTAAGCCTTCATACCCATGAATTATTGATAACAAAACTTGGAATGCCGAAGCACTTAGAAGATCAACCCTCTTTGTTTATTTAAATAAAATTCAGAAGCACAACCACTAGATTTTTATAAACTTCGCCAAATATATATTAGTTTTCGTGGTAACACCCAGAACAAGTCTCCAGAGACATATTGAAATATATACTGAAATTATCAGCGTCACCATAGTAATTGATTTGGCCATATATATATCCATCCGTCCGTCTCTATCCACAAATTAGAAAGAAGTACAGGAATTGCGGGCATAAGGCTACTGCAGCCGTTAGAATTACTATGTCTCACTGAAATTTCGGAATTAAACGAGTAATGTAGACATTTAATATTGGTTTAAAATTGTAAATGGGTGAATACAAAACATAGGAACCTCCAGTAAACCTAAAAACTTCCTAAAGAAACTTTATGCGGAAAAATCCACATTTATAAATTAAATTAAATGAAAGTACAGTGTTTAGTGAACCTAATTATAATAAATGTGTATAGTCCAAATGGGCTTGATTGAATAAAAATCAGAGGTACCTCCAGTATACTTATATGGTCTGCACGGAGGTTTTAACTATAAATTATGCAAAATTATAATTTAATTTTACATAATTATAATTTATAATTCCACTATAACGTGAATATAAATGTAATTGATATGTTTACAAATATGTACATGATTGAATAAAAATCTGAGATACCTCCAGTATACTTATATGGTCCCAATAGAGGCTTTAAACTAGAATTACTCATGGTTCAAAATTTACAAAATTTCAGTATGGAGTAAACATTTATAACACCAGGATTCATGTGAGTTTCAAAATTTTGAGTCCATGAGAATCGGAGGGACCTTCAGTATAATTGTGTAGTTTCTATAGAGTTGTTCCTACGGAATAATATATAGTTTAGGTTTAAATTTTTCAAAATTTCAGTTTTAAATGAACAAATTAGTTATGAATATAATTGAACTCAAATTCGAGATTGAGAAAAAGGGGTGGTTAAAGAAGTACTGCTAGAGGTTCTTTCAATGCAATTAAATTAAAAAACTTGGAAGACCATAAATGTCACTATTTAACGATGTAATTTCTTGTCTCAGTACATTAATATTTTGAATGCAAGTGATGAAAATGAAGCAATTATTAATGATCCGCAAAAACTATTAGTTGGACAAGTGAAAGGCTGTAAACAATTAATTTTGAAGTAAAAATTAATAATGTTAACGCTATATATAGTTCCATCTAGAAACTTGCAAGTTCTTTATAGCTTAGTAACAATCAAAGAATTTAAGTTAGAAAGCAACACCGACCATTACTATTACAAAGACGCTGTTAAAGATGTTTTTGAAATCCAGCAGGGATCATATAAATCGTGTATCCAGTATTAAGCTTCTCCTTTAAAAATGTACTTTTGAGAGTTTGAAGCTTTACGAAACTCTGTCTAGGAATCCATGTATTTCATCAGGTCAAAGCATGAAAAAAAATAGATTGTACAGCTAAGAGGGTGTTAGCATATAAATTGGCAATTCATTTGCCTGAAAAGAACAGAATTTTAGTTATAACCGAAGGCATATTATCGAGATATACAATGTCTAAAATTTCTATATATAACACTAAGCTTCGTTCGTTTCTAAATGATGAAAAATTGAAATGGTCTATGGCAAAACGATTTTGCAAATACGTTGGTGACGCTCTATTCGGTGCCATTTTAATTGTTCACAACATCCATCTCATCCAGGGTAACATAAATGAATACTATAAATTTCTTTTGAAGAGAAAAGAAAATGCGGATGCAAAACTTTATTTTGTAGTTCAGTGGTGCAAGAGCCACTTTGCCAAAATCATATGTAAAGATTGAGAGAAATTCTTTGGAAATCATTATGAAATTAGTAATTTTTATAAAAATATTATGATTAGCTGTTTTTCTTTAGATAACCCGCAGATGTGTGTACAATGGTTCACAGATCTGTTTTATATAGTAAACAAAAACAAACACAGATTATTTACAGTCTTGTTTAAATTTCATTTAAAACCTGAAGATTCAACTCAGGGTAAAGTTCAAAATTTCAAAGCAAAGAAGCAAAGAAGAAAAAGTTTTGATTCTATTATACATGGTAATCCCTTTAAGAAAATAAAGGTATTTGTGCTGATGTAGTTGCAGACATAAAAACAATTGATTCTGATTATGACATTAATCCATACTGGAATGAAAAATTTTCAGATTTGGTAATTGCCAAATATTGTTCAGCATTACCATTTCGGATGAATATAATGGGAATTTACATCCATCCCACTGGAAAACATTTATATGTTCAGTCCAATTGAAAATATATTTGTCATACAAAAATATTTTGTAATAGGAGGTAAATCTAATTTAAAAGATGAGCACATTTAAGAAAATACGATATACATACATCTTTA
>JXPQ01024585.1:0-11166 GCA_001014675.1 Ephydra gracilis
AAATCAGCAATTACTTTTTGGGCAACCCAATCTTTTGAGAGGAGTACTGTGGCTGCGTTATAATTATGTCCCATATAAACCAAATGAAAAAACTCTTAATTCTTAATTAAAATTAATAAAAAAATGTGGAAAAGAGGTAAATTTAACATTAGACATGTCAGAAAGAATAATTAAATTACAAGAACAAATATAAGTACGTGATATAAAAATATAAGTACGTGAATAAAAAATAACAATAATAATATAACCGGTAATACCCAATTGAATGATTTATGTTATTAAGTTGGAAGACCATTTAATGTAGTTGCTGAACAATTGGGGGTTTTTATACAAGAAAAATTGCACAACATTTCCATCAGTATCCTCGTGTATCTCTGATAAATATATTTCAATAATTACTTTAAATTTCATTATTGCTTATTTTAGTACTAACTTATAGGAACTTATATACGCACAAATTAATTATAAGTATTAATATACTCCAATAAAAAAAGTGAAACGGTTACAGTCGGATGAGACTGACAGTATATTACACGTTGTTTGTTAATTAAATAAAAACTGGGAAAAAAGCATTACCTTAAATTACTCTGGATTATTTTCATTAATTATGGCAAATTGTGTGTACACCCTTTTTGTGAATAACATTGGCGTCTGAATTCAATGAATTCATACTACGTAGATTAATTATATTTGTTCACCGGAATTTAATAAAATTTGAATGTAATCTTTGCATGAATAAGCAGTCAATTCTATTGAGACCACATTGAATGGAGAACCCTCTCATTTTCATGCAATCACGCCCAAATCTCGTACACACATTCATTATACTCATATTCACATAATAGTGAAATTTCGTTAAATCTAAATTATGATTGTGCATAATTCCGCATTAAAGCCTTTATTGAGGCCAAATAGGTGTACTGGAGGATTCCCTTATTTTCATGCATTCACGCGAACATTTGATTCAAATATTGGTTATATTCATATTCAATCAATGTCATTGGCGACGTGTATAATAAATAACACAAAGCCACTAATAAACAGCAATGAATGCAGAGTAACGGATACGTGACTATAAATCTACTGATACTACATAAATGTGTACACAAATATACCTCATGACTCTTCAAACATAAAAAACCTTGAGTTCTTGAGATAACACTTTGTGGAAATTGTGCTGCAAAGAATTAGAATTGAGTCATTTAATTTAGTATGACAGATGGTTTGAAGAGCGAAATCTGCGCCATAAAAAATGATGGAAAGGGATTAATGAATTTGTTGCCCGATCTCCTCTACGAAATTTGGTCATAGGGAAGCCTTGTTATTGGAGTCTTAGTGTGCTGGATTTAGCATTGAACTCATGGCATATCACAAATTACGCAAACATCACTCATAAGATCCTGTGCAGCATGTTAAGTAAAAGACTGATACCATATGTAATCAGTCTTTTTATTGCGCGTAATTCTGAACAAAATTCGGTGTAAAGCAATTCAGATACGACTTTTTTGTCGATTTTAAGGTTTTTTTAAATTCATTTGACTATGTTGACACGGGATCCCACATCATATTTTGAAAGCGACCATGTTTCAGGGCCGTTTAGCGGGACCGAAATTATGAGGGACTTATATAAGCTGATTTTGTCATGAGAGGGAGCCCTTTTTCTCAATAGGGTACTGGGTGCGTAGTATTATGTGATTTCGAAAGTAATCCTAAGTTTGATTTCTAGACTGATGTTATCACTTGCGATTGTGGTTGAGGCAAATAGTCATTAACAACTAAGAATTTTAAGTTTTCCAGTGCACCAGGCTTTCGCATGCAAAACACTTTGTCTTGTTCTCATTGAATGATCGACCTATCTTCTATTCTTTTCAAAGTACGGTAACCTCGCGATAATTTCTGTTACTGATGTCCATATTGTCGTCGGCATACGTAAAAGCCATCAGTTTCCTATAAAAATTGGAAGCGTGTTTCCAATATAAGAAAGATTCTTTTTACAAATTATTGAGACATATAAATCAAAAATGTATTCCAGATTTTTAGAAATATAATAAGATAAACTATAGATATTTCGAAATTTAAATTAATGAAATTAGTAGACATTATGGCAAGATTTTGTAGTCTCTTTGTGTGGATCGCATAGGTGTCTTATTTCAATGAATAGTACATTCATTTATTATAGTTGTTCACTTCATACTGGAATTTATCAAAACTTGAATGTAAGCTTTGCATGATTAAGCTCCAAAACCTTTATTCAGACTACATAGGTTTACTGGAGGTACAACTAATTTTCGTACAATCAATTGCATAATTGGTAGCCACATTCATTATATTCATTTTCACTCAATACCGAAAATGGAAACCTCTATTGAGACCACATAGGAGGTACCTGTAATGTGCATCCAATCAAGCTAATTTTTATACACTCATTCATTTGATGTATTTTCACTCACAGAATTCAAATGAAAACTTTGAGTATTTCAGCATTAAAACCTCTATTAAGACCACATAGTCGTACATTGATAACATTTATGTTCAGTATATAATGTAATTTCGTTAAGTTTTAATGATAAATATGTGTAATCCAGCAGTAAAGCCTCTTGTTGAATTTCAATGATAATTGTGCATATTACTACATTAAAACCTCTATTGACATTTTTATTGAATTAAGTTCATTTTCTGTTGATACATTTTATGTATGTTTGCTGTATAATGAATTTTCGTTAAATTTGAATAATAGCTGTGAAAAATTCTGGGCAAAGACTCTTTTGGGGCTTTATAGGTGTACTGGAAGTACTTTTGATTTTCATTCAAACATACCCATCTGTGGACACAGTTACATGTTTGAATTTTTTGCTTAATTTTGAAATTTCATTGAAAAATATCATTGCTGCAGTAAGCTTTAGCCCGTAATTTTGAATAAATATAACAAGGTGCCTTGGAGGTTCTCAAAATAATGGTCGGATCTTGCCAATTTTCAAAATGGGGTCTACAATTTCTTCAAAGAATGCGTGTAGCAAATTTCGTTGACCTAACTCAAGCCGTTCTCTCTATTTTTCGTTTGTGGATGGACATCGCCAAAACAATTCCTGTGATTATTCAGATCATATCAGTATACATTTTGATTGGTCTCCGGACGCTGGTTCTGGGTGCTACAAACGTATGACCAAAATTAATATGCACTTTGCAAATTTCATTGGCGAGGTTAAATCCATAAACAGAATAATTTTAACATCTTACAATAGTTAAGTTGTGAAAGTTAAAATCTATTTGATTATATATCGTTGAATCAAACTTCGGTGAGCAATATTTGCATGCAATCTCTCACGGCATTTTCATTAATCATCACCCTCAGTGTTTCCCAGGTCTTGGTTCTTAGGTATTCCAAATAAAAAAGTATTGCGAATGAGATATGCTATTGAAATGGAATAAGGGCGTCGAGAGTTTGAATTTCTCGACTAAATTCCAAATCGCTTGAGAAGTGCATTTGTACAAATCCGTTGATAGCGGGGCCAAGCCCAATAGACAACCATATGCTATGGAATTTTAGAAGTCGAAAGTGATGTAGCAGGTACTCTGACGGATAATTTATTAATAAAGGTGGGATCAATTGTTATCATGTTGCATAATGAACCATCTGACATCTGGCAACGGTAAAGGAGTTTACGTCAAAAAATAATGTGATTCAAGTGACGATGACCAAATCCAAATTTAAACGGGAGCAAGTTCTTGTTATAGAAATTCCGATTATTCCAAACAATTTAATATTCCAATTCAAGGGGATGCAGTTCCCCGTTCGATTCGCTTACGCGTTGATTTCGATTACACTCAAAGAAAGAGTACTACATTTTGATCTATCTGTGTATGAACTCTAGAGTATCTCTGAAAGCATCTAATTAAGATGAGGCGGATTGCAAAGTTATATAGTTTTATTGTTTATTGGTACAAAAAAATATCCCAGTTCTGCAATGAAAATGTGACATATTCATTTTTTGTGTTTTGGTGTCGATTCTAGGACAGACCCATTTCCAAATTCTCTTTGAAACTCCAGGACATAACTTTGTCAAGGAAAACTTGATTGTGGCAAATTGGTGGTTTTAAGACTTATGACTTCTCTTCCTCGTTTTGCTTAACTTTGTTAGCATTTAGATTTCGTAACGGAAACTCTATATTTCAAATTAATTGAAGCTATACAGAAGGAACAATTTCAACATACAAAAAAGATAAAGCCTTAAAAATGAATTTAAGGTGGAGCTAGATATAAATATTATATAAACTTTGACAAAATTCCGTCTATGACAAGGAGGGATATAGCATTTTTAGTGCAACCTTTGTTCGTTTGCAGAAAATGTACAAAAAATATCGAGTCTCAATAACTCATTGGCTTTTGACAAAAAAAATAAAACTCATTAAGTGGCTATTGTCCAATGATAAAATTACTCAAAAACTGATCACTTGTTTTTTGTTATTTTTTTTTTTAATATGAGAGTCTTCATAGTCTACTTTGATCTTAAGTAGGCATTATCTTAGGGAAATCCATAAAATGTAAATCACTTGTTACCATAACATTTAATGCATTAAGGTATATTTTAAACAACTTTTTCTTGATATTTAAGCTATTTTTAAAAAAAAACAGAACAGAAACGATAATCAGCAAGAAATTCTTCAAAAATCACTTCCATAATTCCCGACTTTTCCAAAGAAGTATTCATGCTTGAACGTATCCAAATGAAAAAAGCCGTATAACTCTATAAAGTGCACGGACCAGAATACCTTATTGAATATTTGAAAGACATGCATTGTATGTTAGGTTTAGCAACAATATTCCATATGTAGTTGTCAGGAGTATTGGCGGTGTCCATCCGTGTAGTATTAGTCTCTAATTTAAAATTTCGGAACAAATCTTCGCATGATTAATCCAGAACATTTTTTAAAATTTGACAAAGGGGAGAGGTTCAAAATTAATATTCCAAAATTACTCCTATTTTCAATTAAAAAGTTTGTGACATAAATTTAACAAAATTTTTAAAGAATTTTGGTAAGAATTTTATTGGATGCGCAAGTATTTTATATTTTTTCTCTGCTAAAATAATCAAGGACTATTGAAATTAAAATTTTTTGGGCGAGTTGGGACATTTTATTAACTGAATCATTATTATTGAAATATCTTTACGAATAATTATAATCGAACCTTCTTTTACATATTTTCTGTTATTGCTTCGTCTCCTGCATTAAATTTAATAAGACTAGCACTGTATATCCTTCATCAATAGAAAATATGTCCCTCGCAGAGTCCATTGCTTCCATCATTGGCCATAAGTCTTCTTCCTGTAAGAGAAGTTAATAATATGCAGCCAAGAAATATTAATTTGTAATTACCATATAGCAAACTTTTACAATAATTCGAATCATCAGATCAGCAAAATCGATGGAAACCATGATTCGCAATGTCCCCAATATTCTGAACCGTATTTCGGAAACTAGGCAACTAGTTACACCATTTCAAATGAACTAAGTACAAATTGTGTATTTTAATAGAAATCGTCACATTAAAGAATTATTAAAATATGTATTTTTAAAGATATTAGTTATCATATTTAGGAACTAAAAAAATATGTGTTTTTAATAGTATATCTGGATAGCATTGAAGAATGAAGTATTAAATTAAACTAATTTTGATATGCATGAGCGCGGTTCAATAAGTACTCGTGTTTGACGACAAAGTACAATCTTGAGGGAAAAAAGTATTGTGAGAGTGTGCTGCCATTTATCAAATGAGTGTATATAAAATTTCAGTCTGATTTATAGCTTATTTACGATTTGGCATTTGGCATCATTCAAACACTTCAAGACCTGATTCTCGCTTAACAACGAACGAAAGCGCACGAAATAAAAGAGGCCGTTGGGTTTTCCGACCGAAAGCGCAATTAAAATTTTACAAAATAAGGTGGTGATGGGACAACCGCCGCCCAATGTGAGCCATGAAAAACTACGGTGGCCAACAAGCGGATGCTGCTGTTAATTTCGAAGCTGTGTAAAGTTCATTTCAAGCGAGACCCAAACGAATTTTGCATAGACTTGCCACGTTTGAAGAAACCTAAAATTATCATTACACACCAAAAAATAAGCAACAATGACAACAATGTATTTGTCTCCAATAATCTGTTCAAAAGTAGACGAATATCCTCCAATCTCCTGGAAAAGTCATGGTGGCGATATTCTGGGATGCAAAGTCATCATCCTCACGTATTTTTTTAGAAAAAGGAAAAGTGATCGCTAGATAATACTACAGTCAGTAATTGAACCATTTTGCCAAACATTTGAATGAGACACAGCCGCAATTGGTGGAATGAAAAGGCGCTGTTGCACCACGATAAAGCAGCAGCACATTCTTCCGTGGTTGTCACCGCTTAGCTGCATCTTTACATCTTTTGTTATGAATTGTCGCCGTATGCTACTTATGAAAAGTAAAAATACTTTTCCAAAACATTTTAAAATTTTTACTTATTGAACCGCCATCATGTAAATTTATGAGCGCGTTAAACGAACCATCTAAAAATACTTAATTCCTCTTTGAAGAACTTACTTTTTATAAAATAGGGTTTTCATTTCCGACAAAAAAATTTAGTTTTACTTACCTGTTATTCATTTTCTGTCATCTCAAGGAAAAGTCATTTGAACCTTGAAAATTCTGTTGGCCTTAATCAATCCATCTGCTGTATAAAAAATGGGCTCCACCTAACTCTTCGCCGTTGAAA
This sequence comes from Ephydra gracilis, assembly GCA_001014675.1. Taxonomy (NCBI): domain Eukaryota; kingdom Metazoa; phylum Arthropoda; class Insecta; order Diptera; family Ephydridae; genus Ephydra; species Ephydra gracilis. The sequence goes on from JXPQ01024585.1 coordinate 6,756, forward strand.
ATAACGCACTAATTTTGTAAGCACAGAAAGGGTTCTACACGTAGATTATCCTATAAGAAGACACGCAAACGATATTACTTATTTGTTTTTTATTTATTTAATATTACTTTAGAATCAATAATTTAAGTATTACTGCTTTATTAAATCACACCAAATTACCTTGCTTATCAACAAATTGTTTACAAATATAACCCTTATTTCGTGTTTCAATGTATCAATTCCGTTTACTAAAAATTGGGGTTCAGAGCCATCTGATTCGAACTGATCATCATCAATATCTATAAAAATCGACAACTTTAATAGTATTTGTATAGCATAATATAAATATAGCCTTGGTCATTAAACAGCATATATTTGTTATGGCCTCAACTGCAAGTCGTTGAGGGTCCAACATAAATTCTAGTTTTTTCAACGCAATTTCTTTTTTAGATGTAATTCTTTAAAGGGCCGGCGTTTGCTTGCTTCCGCCTCCGATTCTTCTATTTATTAACAGGATAAGCTCCCAATTTTTTCTCGAAATCCTCAGGTTTACCTATGGCATCCATACTATCATCCTTCTTCAATTCTATATTTTCTATTTAGAGGAATAACAGCGTCGAGATTTTGAATTTTTACTAATGCCAAATAGCTGTAGGACTGCCTTCGTACTAATCTGTTGATAGTGTGGCCGAGAATGTTGAAAGTGATGTAGGAAGTACTCTGACGCATAATTTATTAATGAAAGTGGGATCCATTATTATCATGATGCGTAATGAAGCATCTTAAATTTTGCAACGGTAAGCGAGTTTTCGCTAAAAAATAGTTGAACTCAATTGACGATGACCAAGTCCAAATTTAAACGGCAGCAAGTTCTTATCCCATAAATTCGGATTATTTCAATAAAATTGACAACTCCAATTCAGAGCATTAAATTTCGGAGTATCTGTGTTTAAACTCTAGACTATATCTGAAGGCGTTCATTTAAGATGAGGCGGATTGCAAAGTTACTATAGTTTTAGTGTTTACTTGTACGAAAATATCCCAGTTCTTTAATGAACATTTACCATTTTAATATTTGTGTTTTTTTGTTTTTTGGTGTCGATTCTAGGACAGACACATTCGCGGAGTTTCTAAATGCTTTCGTAAGATGGACACTTACACATAAAATATTCTTGAAAGTCTAGGATATAATTTTGCCAAGGTAAACCTGGTTGTGACAAATTTGTAAGTCATTTGTGCTTCTCTTTTTCTGTGAGTTCTCATAAAACGTCCTTTTTTTTAACTTTGTTAACATTTCGAATTCGTAACGGATAGTTTATGTATTACTTTAATTGAAGCTATGATGAAGGATCAATTTCTAAATATTATATTTAATGTTCTTTTTTTTGTTTGTGTTTATAAGAAGAATAAGTCCGCTACAAGACCTTTCGTCCGGAAATGATTACATCAAAGATGTTCTTTGGATTAATTTTGAAGCAAAATTTTATTTGAAGAAATATGTATAATAGTAGGTCTGTTATTTAACCATAACCTTCAAAATATTCGTGTACAAATTTGACAGAATCCCGGCTATGAAAGTGTGGGATAAAGCATTTTGAGTGAAGCAACCTTTGTTAGTTTGAAGGCAATCCATAAAACACATTTCGATTCTCAATAAATCAAATCCTTTTGACAAAAAAACTTTTGATGCCAAGGCTTGGTTTGGGGAACATCATTCGGACCTTTCAACATGGAAACGTTTTAAGTATGAAGAAAATCAATTAAAAAGTATTTCGAGTCTCAATAAATCATTGTCCTTTGGGGAAAAAAACTGTTGAACCCACGGCTTAGTTTGGTGACCATCATTCGAAATTGGCACCATGGAAATCACTAACCAAGAAGTGATTTCCTTAATTTAAATGACACGAAATGAGTATGGGGCACGATGCACAAAGTAGACACCCCAAAGAGTATGGTACTACGAAAAAATAAAAAAAGGCGACAAAGGAATTTAAATAATGCACGAGATAGGTAAGGCTGAAAAGGAATCAAAGGATATGCGGAAATTTTGTTTCAAGTGGGTACCATCCGAAAGCAAAGGTATAGAAATGTTCGACAACAACAAATCCCAATTTATGCACCGATATGTTTTGATGCGTAAATTATGGATCCATAATTTCAAACCACTTCCACACCAATCGTGCACCTCTCCTAGTGAACCGATTCCACAGCTTCTAATTTATCCACTATACACTTGGGTTTTACGGCATTTGCTCACAAGATACTTCGTTTAGTGTTTCATTAAACGTTTATAATGTGACTTCTGAGAAAATTTATTAAAGGAATTTCCTAAAGTGGAGTGAAGAAGTGTAAAAGGGCATAAACAATTATATTTTATACATGGTCGGTACACGAAAAATATAAAGCAAGGCTTGAGCTGAATAAACGAATACGCATTCTTTGAAAAAATTGGTCAAGATCCGACACTTATATCAGGTACCTGTAATACACCTATTTATACAAATTTTTATTAATATTACGGGCTTAAGTCTACTGCAACTGGTAGAATTGATATTTTTCAGTGAAATTTCAAATAACCGACAATTAGTACTATAATTGAACGAAATGTCAATATATGCTGAACATAAACATTATCTCGAAAAAAGGGTTGATTGCATGAAAATTAGAGTTACCTCCAGTACACCTTTGTGGTCTCAACAGAGGTTTTAATGCTGAATTATCGACGATTATCTTCTTTAAATTTAACGAAATTTCAGTGTTGAGTACATATGAATATAATCAATGTGTGTAACATGAGTATAATCTAGGGTGTACGAAAATTGAGCTTGAATGTATGAAAATATAAAGTACCTCCAGTACACCGATGAGGTCAAAATAGAGGCTTTAAGGCTGAACTATGCACAGTTATCATGCAAATTTTACAAAATTTCAGTATTGAGTAGATATGAATATAATAAATGTGTGTAGCAAAAATAGGCGAAATTGCACGAACATCTGAGGGTTCTCCAGTACACTTTATGTAGTGTTAGTAGAGGCTTTAATGCTGAATTATGCACTGTTATCATGTAAATTTAACGAAATTTCGGTATTGTGTGAAAACAAATATAATCAATAGGTGTACCAAAAATGAACTGGATTAGATGAAAATTGGAGGTACCCCCAGTGAACCTATGAGGTATCGATAGAGATTTTTATGCTTAATCATGCGAAGGTTACTTACAAATTTTTAGAAATTCCAGTATAAGAGTACAAATATAATAAATGAACGTACTATTGATTCATTTAAATAAGACACCTATGCGATCCAAAAAAGAGAATACAAAAAATTTGCCAGAGTTAACGAANTAAATAAGACACCTATGCGATCCAAAAAAGAGAATACAAAAAATTTGCCAGAGTTAACGAAATGAATCCAGACGAATTTAAGTTACTGTACTTCTCCGGATTTTATTTTATAATCAAGCGAAAGGTATTATACTGTCGCCAAAAGCCGACTCTAAACTTTTAACTTATTTGATATTCTTTTTGGATATAAGTGTCTTCAAAGTCTTCTTTAATCTTAAGTAAATAGTATGTTGGGGAAATCCATAAATTGTAAATTACTTATTTTTAACCATCACATTTATTACACTATGGTAAATTTCAAATCAAATATTTTTACAACTTTTTTTAAAGTCTTCAAAAGTTTATTAGACTTTTTATATATAAATTACTTAAAACAATAAATTACTTTGAATTGCATTACCGGTTAGTTTCAATAAATTCATAAGTTGCAATAATTTCAACATCTTAATTTGATTGAGTAGTTTCTGTATTTGATATTAAGCCCTGTAGCGGTCCAGTTTCTTTCATAAATCCATTTAACAAAATCCATTTAACAGAATCACTTCCATACTTCTCCAAAAAAGCATTCAAGTGAAACAGCCCGTATACTTGCATTAGGTGCACGTGAAGAAAATACTTCAGCGTAAAAATTTTTTTTAAATTATTTATTTTATTTTAATTATTAATATAACTTAAGTCTTAGTTTGCAAAGAGTTTTCAAAAATTATTCCTTTAATACTAGTATCAAAATATGAAATACAATTAAAGGAAAAATTATAAAACTATGAAACTTGTACATCATTCGAAATAACAATAGTATCGTAAATACTGTGTTTTGAAAAGATATGCATTAAATGTTAGTTATCAGCAGTATTGGCTGTGTCCATCTGTCTAGTATCAGTCTCTATTGTTTTTTAATATCAGAATAAACCTTCGCATGATTAAACCAAAACATTTATGATAATTAGGAAAAGAAGAGAAGTCCAATATTTACCTACGAAAGTATTCCCTATTACAAATTTTATGACATCTTGTTTTGCTTTACCAGGATCCGTACACTTTTATTGATGAATGATTATTACGAACAATTATAATCGAACCTTCTTCT
>JXPQ01024738.1:6182-18056 GCA_001014675.1 Ephydra gracilis
TTAAATAAATTTGCGTATTCTGTGCAAGCGATTTTTTCAAGAACATAAATAATAATATCCATCCTAGCTCTTATCGCAGCGCTGTATCCTCCTCAGTCCACTGTAATCGCTCTTTCATTATGTAAGGTTCGAGTTTTAACAATTTGCCACGCCTGCGGGTCCAAGAAAAATACTCTTTTAATCTACATTAAAGATTAAAATTTTCTTGTCCGATTATTAAGAAATGCGGCTTTAATTTTTCGAACAGTTTTTCAACGTACCAACTCAAACATGAAATGGTTTGACGACTGTGCTTCATCAAAATAAAAAAAGTATAAAGTTAATTTAGAATAAAATATTCTGAGGCCTTCACTCGATAATTAATGCCGTAGTTTGTTACCCTACATTAAGCAGCCTGAAAACACTAAACAGATTTTTGCAAGAGGAAATTTTGCACCATCGCAGCTGTTTATTTTCAACTACACTACCACCCATCAATCATCCAACTATTCGTCCTATTCTTGCACTGAATTCTATTAATTTTTTGCATATCTTAGTGAAGTCGAGGGATGCCCAAGGTTAGGGCCCGATTCAATTCAAACTCAAGAATATTTTGGAAATTACAGAACAATGCTACTAGAATTATAATTTAATTGTAATTACTTCCGATAATGCAAGCGGCCATTGTACTGTATTTTTGAGGAAACATTAATTTAGATGTTATGTAAACCAATTTATTGAAAACAGAATTAAAATTTTGAAAGTAAAGAAAAAGTGAGTTTTGAAGTGGATAGATAGAATAGTAGCAAACGAACGACTAGATAATTATCGGATATTTTCTAATTTAAGTCATTATTCTGATTTAAATCAAATCGTGAATAAGGTTCCACTCAAATACAAGAATATTATGGAAAGTTTGCCACTTCTGACAGCGTTGGAATATTAAATTTCCTATATTCCGATTAATGTGCTAGATTTTACCAGCAGTTAAGTGAAATCGGGGAAGTTCTTGGAAATTTCGGTAAATTGTAATTAATCTATGGAGGAAAAAATGTATGCGAGCTACCCGAAATTATGTATATGAATATTTAGCTCAAACAAGAGAAATTTATAAAAAATATCATCAGGAGCGAACCCAAATCATCAAACACACGAACTCAGATATAAAACGTCAATGCTACATATCTGAAATTATGGTTTTGTACACAATATTCACACAAACCGAATTTCATTACTGTTTCTTCGCCTTGAGCTATTATAAAAACAGATAGACCGACAAAAAACAGCGCTCATTCGCTTTTTTTAAAGTCTACACATTTATTTCCCAAGTACATGTAATAAAAATAATTATTTCTTGGTATTACATAGCTTGAGAAAAACCATCTTTCCCCCAGTTGATGATTACAGGTTTAAAAAGCGTTTCATTCCAAAAAGTTGTAAAACCCCACCAATATAAAGAAGACTCTGACAAGTTTCTTTAGTTTTGAATACAAATTTTTTTTTCTAATCAATACTCTTTTAAAATACAGAATGAATTGAAAGTACATGCCACAGCTCACTTGCAGTTTAACAAAATTACTTGCAATTTTTTTAAGGCATCTCGTTGGAAAATTAAGTTGTCAAGCACAGGCCGACTGTCTTTGAGCCATCACGTAGCGCACGTTTAAACAAAAATCCTCAGGAGCCATCTAATACTGAAGCATGTGCTCTTTATAAAAGCCATTTGTTTGCAAAAAAGCACAGTGTGTTGACACAGCGTAACAGCTTTACTATTGATTATTGCTTGACGCCAACACTGGTCCCAACAAATCAACAATCTTTGAGTGGTTGATTAATAAAAAACTTTTTACATTATCACTGCAAATGCCAATACTTTGCATTCATATTCAATAATTAGATTTAAGTAATCCTACCTTTGAAATCCTTAATTAAAGATAATTTTTTTTTTGCTTCTTGCAAATGTCACTTCTTGCCACAAAAGTTTAACCATCTAAAATGCTTCAACTTTTTTTGGCTGTATTAATAAAGGATTAAACACTATTAATAATGCATCCTGTGCAGTGCGATATTATTTTGTTTAAATCTGCCACACAAAACATGCCGCAATTGTTTGACAGTTTACGTTTTCGAAAGTTCTTTTGTCACTGTTAAGATGTTCATTAATACCTCAATGCGAGACTGTGTTAATTGAAGGCATGTCTGCCTATGCTCAAGTCAAATACTATGAATAAATAAAAAGGGGGGACAAATCACAGGAATTCCCCGTTTTGCTGCGCATCGGAAATGTTTGCAGTCATTTCGTTTAAATCAAAATATAATTTTGAAATACTTAATCGATGCATTAAATAATTATAAATGTTTTGCTAAAAGAAATCGCAAAATTACCTTCGGCATATCCAATTATTCGTTAAGATGCACTTACTTCCAGACGTACAGTAAATATAATAATATAAATGATTATCGCACAAAATGTTGTTTCTTTAAACGATTAATTAATTCTAAAATTACCAGTGTGTACACTCACTTTATCTTAGACCGAATCAATCTTGCCCTTTTCAATAGTATTAAATGAAAATTTCATAATTTTATACGATATCATAGTATTTTTATATTTAAATAAATAAGTTCCTTAAATCTTTAAAGCTAGTATTGGTATATGGAAGAGCGTGAATTTAAAAATCCTAATGCATGAAATTTAAAGTGATAAGGTAAAAAAGTGTTTCAGGTACAACCATTCGATATGGGTTGATAGATTTTCACCAAAACAGATAATGAAACCTGCGCATATTAGTAAACGCTAACTCATTCAGTTGCCTACCCAAAACAGTTTCGAAAATAAATACAATTAAAACTGAAATCTTCTGTATATATTCAGAGAAAAGCTCATTTTTTTAACATTGTTCTTATTGACCATTTTGTATTGTTTTTGGCTACGTTCATAAAATAACTTAAATTTGAATAAATTATTTATATGACAGCTTCAACTTTAACTGAACGTACGTAAAACATTTTTTACAGAAAAGTCAGTAATTGCCATCTCTTCACCTGCAGGACTGAACATTTCCTAGCCTGGCCTTCGGTGATGCGACTCGATACTAGTACATATGAGCTTAAATTAACTCGAACCGTCGAAAGACTCGTATACTAATTTGACAGCTGTTGGACTCTTAGTTTTTGAGATAGAGCATTTTGTGAAGTAAGTTTTGTACATTTCAATAAAATGAATAGAAAAGCACTATATGTCTGATAGCATAGTATAGCTCTTTAGTTGCAAAGCAAAGGGCGCTTGTGTTGATAAATATTGTTCGAGCTCTCCACTAGAGAAATCAAACATTGCAAAGGGCATCGTTAAGGTTAAATGAGGTGAAATTAGCATCTAGTGCGATGCATGCAGCAGATGCTGCAAAACGGCTTTTAACGACAAAAAAAAAAAATATTTAGAAAACAAATTTTGCATTACCACAAAGAGAAGGTAATAGAGTAGCTCTATTAAAAAGTATGTGTCACCGAATCTCACAATCGATCAAAATCGATAACGAATTAATGATTCTGAAGCTCTTCAACCATAATAAACTTAAATTTATGCGACGATATGTGACGATGGATGAAACATGGGCAATCATATGACAACATAATGAAAATAGTGACCAACTGAAGTAACTATACGTGGTGAAACATGGTCAGTTGAAGACAAAGTCGTATTTCATCAAAATACAGAACCTTGTCACAAATTAATGGAAACGATTGTAAATATCATCTCAGAACTCAAAGAATGCTCAGTGGAAAGAAATTTTGCGAAGTAACTGTACGTGGTGAAACATGGTCAGTTGAAAACAAAGTCATATTTCATCAAAATACAGAACCTTGTCAAAAATTAATGGAAACGATTGTAAATATCATCTCAGAACTCAAAGAATGCTCAGTGGAAAGAAATTATGCGGCTACGCAGAGATAATCGCCGAAACTATTTTGTGGCTTAAAATAAATCTCACTATAAAAAAAACTATTGAAAAATTTCGTAACCATTATAATCTGCATATCTCCCGCGATGGCAATCATCTCAAAATAAAACGACACATTATGAAAAAAAAAAATTTAACTATGTTAGCCAATGAACTTTTCAGCCAACCCTTATGTATATATTTCGAAAGCTCTTTCGACACCATGCCGATGAGTTTCAACTGTAATATGAATCAATCATATCGATTTTTATTAAAGAAATAGATGTAATTTATTGGGTGAATAAGGTGCAACAAAGCTGTGTACATAAATAACATTTGCTGTCTAAGACTTTTTATGGAAACTCTATAATTTAGCTTATCCAACAAGTCGTTTCAATTACTGCTTCAGCAAAATTTTGAGTTAAAAATTTTCAGGGATGTGCAAAGGTTTTATTTAAGTTCACAATAAATCTACTAACCAAAACTAAAAAACTTTTACATAAACTTTTCAATAAATATTCAACAGAAAGCATGCAGTGCGGTTGTTCTTTACCAATTAATCAACTCTTTTTAGTTCGTTTGTGGCATATTATGCATATAACTTTAGTTTGTTTGAGAAAGTGCAATAGAGTTGCTATTATTAAAAAAAAAGAAAAAATTGGAATCTTTCTTTTTTCTTCTTGGCATTTTTTTTTTATTTCATTTCATTTTAACATTTTCAGCAAGTGGTGAGCCGAAATATATCTCAATCCCGAGTTTCTGTTCTTCCTAAGTTGTAAATAAGTTATTTTAATTAAAAATAGCCAAATTTCAATATAAAAGTATCCCTAAGAAAAAAATTTAAATGCAATTATGAAAAAAAATTTAATTAAAAAAGGCTTACCTGGTGGCATTGTTTACAATTCATAAAATATGAAAATATTTTCGTGTGAAATTGTTTCAGTGCCACAAGGGCATTCAAATGAAATAAAAATTGGAGCAAACAAGCTAAAAGAGAGAAAACACAAAAAGACCTATGAATTCAATTATCGTACTTAAATCAAAAGGCAAACTATTGAAACAAAATGAAAAGGTATATTTGTGCTGAAAAATTTAAAAAATGACTGACATTATTCATTAGTCAAATAAATTTTAACGCTAATTATAAACTATGCTATGTACCAAGAAATGACAGTCCCAGATGTCAGTTAATCATTTAAAAGTATATTTAAAAAAAAAGTGTAGGTTGTTAACAACTTGAATGTTTCAAATAGAGGAAAATACGTATATACCGAACAAAACGAATGAATGAGTACGAAGAAGAGGTAGTGTGTTATTTTGACCAGCGAATAGATTATGCTATATTTTAAATGATCCTCCACTTTCAGCGTAACAGGTTAACTTGAATTTTTGACAAACTTGATTGCTGCCTGCTTATTCCATTACGCCTAAGTAATTTAAAAGTTTTAACTGCTTACATTAAGAACTATGCAAAATTCTGACAATTTCTTTTTTTTTTGGAATAAAAAAGGCGAAAAACATAAAAACATTAATTTACAAAAACATGCTAAAGTTTAAGTTATATGAAGATAGCACGCCAAGGTGGAAATCTGATTCTTCTTTTAATCATGAGCACAGCACATAAGTCTTCAGGAAAAATCGAAGACTTGAACCGAAATGAAAATTTCAAAGCTACATTAAACTTAAATCTAATAGTTCGGCGAACCTTCTCAAAATTGAAAATGAATTATATTCTTGAGAAAATATCTTACATTTGTCTGAAAGTTCTAACATACCAGAAATAATTTCATCTGCCCAACTTGGGCTTGAGGCTACTAAAGAATCTTCAATGATTGTACAATCAGAACGAAATGGCAACATAATTTCGAAAACCACCCATACAACTTGACACTGGATTTAACTGGAATTAGTACAGTCGTGAGTTCTTTTATCAAAAGCCACTAAATTCTTGATTAACATCATTTGATCATTGAATTCAGGAACATCCCATAGAGTTTTTGATTAAATGATTTTAATTAAAATACCATTATGGCCAGACCTATGCCTAAAATTGGGACGTTAACATTACATTCCAACATTTGAGAAAAAGTTTTCAATATGAATATTTACATTGGACCAAACCAACATAATTTCTTTATTTTCATTGAAACTTAATTTCCTTATTTCATATAAATGACAAAATTAGAGCTTTACATGCGCCCGTCAAAGTTGGGTTTAATCAGCCTTGAATAAGGGCACGGTTACCAATCTTTCCAGAATTTTCCTAGAATTTAAGTTATATCCCGTTTTTATTGGTGTTTTTCACTTTTCCCCTTCTTAAATAAATTTCCATTTTCATGAATTGTGCAACACTTAGTGTTTAGAATTAAATTTTTAACTTTAAATTAATAAAATAAATCTTTTAAAGAGATTTTAATTGAAGAATCTGACCAACAATTTTCAAAATATTTTACGTTTTTTAATATACAAGCATGTTATTATAAGCTTATTCACCTTACCTTGTCAACATGACTGCGATAGTCAACCAAACATTAAATCGAAACAATCATAAATATCATGCCGAAAGGTTATATAATGAAATTAACGCAATGAAATGAACGTATAATTTTAAATTATTTTCGCTTTTTATTAAAATTTAAATGAAAGCAATAGAATTAAAAAACCTAAATTATTTGAAAATAGTGATGCCTAGCAGCTCAGCTGTTGATATTACATAAAGCGCGATGGCCTAGGTTCTAAAACAATTGGACAGCACATGTTTTAATATTTTATCATGTCAGCTATTCTTATTCTAGTTTTGAGTGAAAGTGTCGAATGGGAAAAATACTTTACTCAAATATATAAAGAGTAAATTGAATAATTAATAATAAAAAAATTATGTCTTAAAACGTTGAATGGCTGATGAGTTCTACATAGTCGCTTATAAACGTCTATTGTATCTATCTTCTTTCAAATTGCTACTTTGGTATGCTGACAATCAAAATTTATAAGATTTAATTTTTTTACTCATGTGTGCTGGGCTTATATAAAAGTTTACACCGTAAATAGTTTTGAATTTCTTTCAGATTTAAGTGCAATTTTTAATTTGTTCAAATTCTGCTTAAAAACAAACTACTTAATCTCATTAAATTATTTTTATCTTAAACGAATTTCATCAATGTCTCTGCCTACCACGGGACTGATTGAATGAAATTAAGAACAATCTAGTGTAAAGCTCTGAGGTTACTATAAAAAAATTGTATAAAAAATGTTGAAAGAAATTCTTACTTAGTATTTCTATTACCAAGCGGCTTGTATTATAGTGTCAGTCTAAGCTAACTGGAACTTTTTCTACTTGTTAACATTAAAATAGTGTGCAGTGCTTTTACATTGGCCTAGGGTGTGGTCAAATACTTATCATACAGAGTGTATGTGCACCACTGCCGTGCGCATTTTATATTATTTATATAGCCATGAAACTATAAAAACGATAGATATTACATTAGTTTGATGCTTTGTTTTCATCAGTAAAGGGAGAATAATTATCAATGTTCCTATAAAGGTTTAAATTAATTGCAATGAATTGAATTCTGGCCTGGAAGATGGACGTGTTTCAGGCAATCAAAGCAGTGCAATCGATTCAATTGTAGTCAAAGCAGAACAAATAGAGAGCCTCCTGTAAAATTAATTTGAATCGTATTTGTTCTTGTATGGAAAAAAATATCCATCTAAAAAACTCTGAATTTGTAGCATTGATGGATTTGTAATTCTGTAATTTTAAATGGCAACAGTAACAACCGTTAGTTGAACCCTGCCATCATTTAAGGTTTGGCCAATAATTGCTTAATTGCATTTTGGCTACAATAATGAAAAACTGTTATGATAAAAATAGCTAGACTGTTTATGAACGCATATGACTATAACAAAATTAAGTAACATTTTGATTTTAATTAGTATTTAGTTGCATGCCGAATGAATGGTATTACTATATCAGAATGCATGCATTTTGGTGGCGTGCACATAAACACTTTCACTTAAAGCAATTATAATTATTATTATGACAATTATGATGATTTGATTACATGATTTAGTTGCACATTAACTGGTGTTTGTTTATTTGGCATTCGGCTTGCAACTGCAACACAAATGTTACATTACAATTTGCATACACAAGCTAGACAAATTTGTCGAATAGTCAGATGCGACATTGCTCATTCTGAAAATTCAGTTTATAAGCAATTATAGCAGTAATTGTTTCAAAAATAACAATGATTATGATCTAGAGATTTTCATCGAAGTGTCACAGCTGATGCTGTGAGCGATGCAGTGCAGCACCTACGTACGAACGAGTAGGGCAAATAAATGTTGATGTTTAAATATTTGTTAGCAAAGCAGTAAAGTATAGGCATGTTCATTACAAATAATATTTCTAGCTACCAAGCTTTGCATAAAACACGCAGCGTCAACGGCCACACAAGGACACACATACTCGCCATAGAAAGAAAGCCAGCAAGCCACATACGAACTCGCCGGCAAATATTAGATGTGCTCAAATTTTCATGTTGACTTCGGCCGCAAGTGACACAGTTACTCTTGCATGCACGAGCATCAACATATATTTATGTTAATTTGTAGTAAAGTGCGCACACATGAATGAGCGCTGGTATGGGCAGACAAGCAGTTAGTCGCAAAGACAACCAAATGCTAGCTGACAAACAGCAATCACAACGCAAGCGACTTAATAGAGTGTATGATGAGCACATGTCAAAGTAGTCAACAGGCGTACAGTTATTTCGCCTTTAATTAGTTGTAATTTCATTTGAATTGTTTATTGCATTTGTAATTGCCAACTCACATAGCACGTCGTATGAGTAATGTATTTCACATTAAATATGCCACGTTAAAACATGAACGAAATCTGAAAGTAAATCATTTCACACTTTTTACAGTAACACTGGCACTGCCGCGCTGTACAACACCCGTACTCAGCACAATTAAAAGTGACCCATTTATGCATTACTTACTAAGGACTTTCATTTCTGCTAGCATCAATCAATACATTCCGACAGTTCGTGCTAGAGTTGTGGCTTAAATCAAAACAGTAGACAGCTCGTTTTAAATTAAAACACCAAGAGCAAGCATCATCAAAAACACGAACACTTTTAGCCATTTGCATGCCCAGCTTCGACATGGAAAAGATATTTCCTACGAAGTGCCTAGAGTAACAGTAGCAGGCGAACTAACAATGCGCAAAATGCACGTTTCATCTGAAAAAATAAACCCCTAAATATTATCCGTGAGCAAATACACTATCTTTTGACATTTGTGCAGTAAACATCGCTATGCCCGAGCTTGACGTTATATCTGCGCTTGTTTTTGTTTGTGTTATTATTGTTATACGGTGTCTGGCATACTTCCATTGAGGCAGACACTTCGCCCAATATTATATATTTTTTTTTGTTCGCTGCACACAATGGGTGGCAAACGTAAATTAAAAATTTCTTTGTATGTGTTTCTATTATATCTCAACTTGGCGCTCTGTGTGGTTCATATATTGCTTAGTATGCCCAACACAAAATTGCTTTAGTTTGCTGTTGCTGTTGCTGCTGTTTTATGCAACCGTTGACCGTAGTTGCAATTTAAATTTTTTTATCGTCTTCGCTTTGGTCAATTTCTTTTTTGGCGCTTGCGTTCATGAATTATTTTTACAATTATTACCGCAGTTTGTTGCATACTTTCACTATATCGCTAGCAGCAGAAATTTTGTCCAAAAATCGTAATTTACATCTAGTATTAAGCAAGTATGACAACGCATTTTACGTGAACATTACTTCAGGGTCAGGATAGCCAGTTCCTGCTCAGATTTATTGCGTTCGAAATCAAATTGTAAAATTTAACGATGTCGCTTACATTACGCTTCGTTTACTTTTCTAATTTATTTCATTTGTTTTAATTGTTTTTTTTTTTTCTTTTTTCAAGCAAACAAAGTCATATGGCTGAATTAACGAGCATTCATGTGGTTAAAGGCGGTGGCTCACTGACGTTTTGTGTTGCAATTGAATGTTCCATAGAACTTTTACTTCTAACGATTTAATTATATAGTAACCTCCTGGATAATATATTGATTCAATGCAAATGGGTGTAAGAATATTTTAAAGAAGAAATAAATAATTGGCAAATTGATACAATGGGTTTACCCATAACGATAACCAATAAGAGCATCAATTCCCAGCACCAATCCGTATGCTCTTAACAAATCTAGCATTTTTCGACAAATAGCATCTTTCAGTGTTAAAAATAAAAGGTTTTTGTAGCTTCATAACATAGCACGGTGACTGCGGAATCCACGAAATTACTTTAAATATATTTTATACAAATATAAACCAGAGTATCTCTTTCTTAGCTCTACAAAGTAGACCATTTGACAAATGACTGCCGTTGACATTGAAGTTGTATTTTTATATAACTGTACTAACTGTTCTGGATTTCAGAGCATATCGGCGATACCTAAGCTCAAGAACAAAACACGGCTAACATAAGGCTTCCTCATGCAAAAAACTCTGCATCATCAGCTCTGCCCCTGCTCATTTATTTAAACATTTTTTACGGCTGTCTAAAATTATTTTAACAAGTAAAATACAAGCAAATATATCAAATTTTTTCTTAATGTATGGCTTGAAAGGAACAATTAATGAGTTCATACCTGTATTTATCTATTCCGGCAATAAGGCAGTATGCGAAATATTTACCTTGAGTAGTTGTTCTTCACTGCTCTCTAAATTCATTTTGGTGTTGTCATTTTTACTTATTTTATGTTTAGCTATGATTAATTGTAATTGTCTGTAAAGTCATGAAGTCGTTAAGCGAAGGTTGTGCCATAAGCTTATGCTTTTCTTGGCTTAATCAGATGTGTGCTGATGCACAGACACATTCAAAGCATTTATTTTCTTACCTTTCTCGAAATGTTAAAAATAGATTTATTGTACGTGTGTATAGTCACTGTAGTTAAGATGTTGTGATCCATTAATAAAATCTTCTGACATCCAGAAGCAATATTTTCTTGAGCTGTTCTTCATTTATTTGCTGTTACATACTTTAAGAGACTGAATACAAACTCAAATATCTGTGATATATTACATCGCCATTGCGCATTCAATTAAAAAAATAAAATAAACGCATAAAATACTTTTTGGTTACAGTGCATTTATATAATTTTGAATGCAATAACAATTCATTCAATTGGATTCTGGATAATCGATTTGATACCTTAAATTAGCCAGCTACTAAGTGCCGCTAACTGATCCAATTCAATATAATAATAAAATACAAAAGAAATTCTTACACTGCGACTGTATAAACCGAGGCTAAAAATTTTCAATAAAAATGTAGCAGTTATAATTTTCACGCTTACAATTACTTCAATTACTTACTTACAATTACTTCAAATGATCATCCTTCAAATTTGTGCATTTCTCAATTTTGTTCTTGTTTTTACGTATAGGATTTCAGGATAATTTGTCAAAGCTTTGTTGCAATGCATTTATGCAATATTTTTTTGTGGATTAAAAAGATTTTCACTTCAGATAACCCTTCAAAGCAAATACTAAAAATAAAAAATAAAATTAAATAAAAAATTTCTACTAGTAAGAAAAAACAGAAAGTTGCGAATAGTTATGATATAATTTTATGCTTGCTGTCTAGAAATAAAAAATTTTACGAAATAGGAAAAAAGAAAAAAGACGGAGTTGTTCAAGTTAAATAGAACTTCCATTTGAAATCAATAGGCAAGCTGGCAAGAGGTGGGAGCCCATCACTGGCATATAAACCACATTTCAGTAACTATAAACTTTAAAGCGGCAGGTAGCTCAAAGCACGACATCATTCTCATAAAAAAATTTTATTATAAATCTTATTTGAATTTTCAATCGAAAAAATTGCACCAGAGCATTACACATTACAATTAAATCAAATTTTT
>JXPQ01024812.1:2769-32106 GCA_001014675.1 Ephydra gracilis
AAATTAATTTGGACCTGCAATTAATATTTGTCTTGTTTTGATTATGTTAGATATTTTATACCGTTCGCATTTGGTAGCGAAGTAGTAAAGGGATTTTGAAAATTAAATTTTAAAACACATTATTACATATCATTAAATACATTAATACTGACAAGACATTTTATTTGAAATATATTTTAAATGAAGAGTTGGTTTATGTATCTTTAACCTCGTCCAAAAATTTAAGAAAATGTTTCAAAATTCGATAGACAATGCATATCCAATTTAAATATAAATTACAAACGGATTATAAAACGTAATTGAAGGGAAAATAAATAGTTCTTATTTATACATGCGATAGTTTAGCTGAATGTTTTATGAAATTTATTTGGTTTCATTCAATTGTGATACGCAGACTATTTTATTTTCAAAAGTTAGGCTAAATAATTCTTAGCATATTACAAGGAACACTAATGTGTTCCAATAAGATACCGATTTAGCCTATATGCAAAGTAATATAGAATATTTATATACATTCAATAACTGTTTTAATTAAGAAATGGAAAATACATGACTTCTAAACATATATATTTTTAAGAAGACTTTATTTTTATTTGTAATATATATGATTTTGTTTTGAAGCATTCTTAAATTAGATTAGTAAAGATAATAGGTAATATTAAAGATTGATTTGTTATACTTTTTTATTATTAATAAAAAGTATACAAACACGAATCATAATTTTCTTCTATGTTTAAATATTTGAGTTTGTTAGAATGTTATTAATTATATTTGTATGTAACTTCGTTTATATAAAGTTGAATATGATTAATGTAATATGACATATTTCTTTTGAAAAACACGATATGAATTTGGTGTAACATTTTCGTTTTTAAATTAAACTTATTTGTTAAAAAAATGTCTAAAGAAGGCCGTTTATCCATAATGTCTTATAATTCAGTTGTTTTATATTTTATTTAAATACTGTCGGAGCAAATCTAAAGTAGCACGTAAATATGCTTCAAGATAAACCGAAATATGTATTATATGAGCCGTAATTTAAAATAAGCCCTTCTTCTTTTTCTCCTTTTTGCCGTCAACGTTGTCAGTGCTATTATTTGCGCCTAGACTTCTTCGTTTGAGTTCTTCCAAAGTAATGTGATTTGTATCTTCCCATTCCTTTTTTTCCCGTTCAAAATCACGCCTCTTTTCTTCAAGTTCACGTATTTGGAGTTCTAAAGCTTTTTTTCGCTCTTCATGTCGCCGAGTCAATTCCAATTCCGAATCTTTTAGCTTTTGCATTTTTTCTTTTACTTTCATATCAAAAACTTGTTCCATTTCAGCTTCCATTTTCTTCATTTTTAATTCATGTTCTCTTTTTTCTTCCTCCATTTGCGTTAGTGGATTTTTATTGGAGAGTCTTGCTTTACCATCCACTAAACCTAATTCGGATAACTTGCGACATCGATAATTTTCATAGTGGACATTGTTAGTCACATCTTTTAAATCCTGTAAATGTGTTCGTATAACCATATTTCGTAAAGCTATAAAATCACAATGTGTGAGATTTTCTACTTCTACTAAACCCCAAGGATATCGGCGGCCTCGGACTTTTTTATTATCAACTTCAATAATTGCATTTGCACCTACAACTGCAAACGGAACACGGCTACGCAAATTTTGGGTTGTTTTCGTTTCTTCAGCAGCATCTTCAATGGTGGCAGGGAAGTCATATATTTTAATTTTATGTTGTGCTATTTCATTTAGTATTTGCTTCTTAAACAAATGCACTTCGTCGGGTGTCAGAGTATCTGCTTTTGCAATAACCGGCACCAAATTAACTTTGTCGGATAGACTTTGCATGCAGGCAATATCCAATGGACGCAATCCATGTCCAGTTGGACTTATGAAGTAAAGACAACAATGTACTCGATTATCAGGTATGGTAGTACGATTAACACGAGATTCTGCTGTCAAATATTCCTCATATTTGCTATCAACATATTCTAAAATAGGCACCCAACAATTTGTATTATCCACTGCATCGCCAAATCCTGGTGTATCAACAACGGTCAGAGTGAGGTTCACACCATTTTCTTTCAATAATACTTTGGTTGCTTCAACGGCTACTGTTTTCTTTTTGCGTAAAGATGGGCCAGGATATTGTTCCGCATTGTATATATCTGATAAAAACATCGAATTAATCAAAGTTGATTTACCGAGACCACTGCAGCCAACAACCATTAAAGTGAACTCAAATCCACGTTTGACAGCTTTTCGATACACTTGGTTGGGCAAATTTGCGAAACCAACATAACCAGCAACTTCCATGGGTTTATTACGGATTGGCAGTGGAGGTTTTTGTTTCACAAGCAATTGCTGCTCCTTTTCTTGTAGATCTGTTGTCAATTTGTTGGAATCACTTTTATTATCAACTTCATTATTGGCACCATTAGAAGCGGTCATGTTTTTTGTATCATTATGATGTATTTTACTATTCATTGGTACACTGGGTGGAGCTGATGATGGTGCTTGCTTATCACGTAGCGCCAACTGTGCTAGGGTGCTAGGTAAAGACGATATCGCACCATTAACTGCATTAATACGAGGACTATTTTGCATTATTACTTCTTTTAAATTTTTATATGTTGAAAATTTAACTTATAATCGTAACGTATTCCTTTTACTCTTAGCGCTTAAAATGTGTTTTTATAATTTTTCTCACTTAAATGAATGATTTAATAAAAAATTTAAAATGATTCGTCACACCTTTATTTCGATTCGGTTTATCTCACATTTTTGCTTTCGCTTTTGCCGTTTTAATGTGAATTTGGTGTCAACAATGAGTTTTTTCAGTATTGTGACACATATATATTAAATTTATACATTTGCTAGAAAGAAATCGCATATGGAATGAAAAATTTAATATTGTTCACACTGTTGTGAGAGAGAGTAAGCCAGCTTTAATATAATGCAAGATACGATATTAAAATAATGGGAAAGAACGATAAATCATGTTGCCACTTTTTGAAATAAAAGTAATTAAAATTTGTGGGCAGTTGCGTTACAGAATATGGAATTAATTCCTTGCTGTAAACGTTTGGGTTTCGAGAAATTTATTTTTCATTAAATATAACAATTTTAGAATCTATTTGATTCTAATAATACAACTATTCTCTTTAATAGTCTGTGGACTAATGCAATTTATTTCTACAATTTTTCATTACAATATGCGAATGCATTTTTGATACAAGTTGGCATAGTGGCTAGAAAGAAATATATTTTTTAAGGGAAATAATTTTTTTTTTTAATTTCTTACTAAATAGCGATATATTGCAATTATATAAATATATTTTAGAATTTCTTATAAAATACAGAATGAGATAAGGTGTGTTAGTAGCCATGTATGCTAACTTACCCAATCATACAATAATGCGCAATTTACTTATTTCACATTAAAAAAAATAATAATTAACCAGGTATCTTAATTTGATATTTCAAAACCAGCAGTTTATTGCTAAATTCTTGAAATTTTCAATAACACCTAATATTCTCATTAAAGTAGGCATTCTTTAATCAAAATGCATATGAAATGTTTAAATTACTAGAGTAAAAAAACTTAAACTAACTTATAAAAACCAATGAACAGTTTTATAAGTCATTTTTCAATTATAATTAGCAATTGTTCGGTATTCTGCATTAGATATTATAAATCCTTATTTCATGGCGGTGGTGGTTTAGTTTTTGGCTTCGAACAAACTTGTGATATTTATTTTAATATTATAAAAACTTCCCCTTAAGCAGGCCGATTTTAATATTTCTTAGGTATTTTCATACAAAATATAGCCTGAATTTTCCTAAAACGAGATCGTGAGAAAATGATAAATGTTTAATATGCATAAAGAAATTCGCAATTTTTTGCGATGCATGATAAATAAAGTTTGTTAATTTTTTGCTTTTTGTTTTTTTAGTAGTAGTAGAATCTTATTGAGCTTTTTAAAACATCATGCAAGAAATACAAAACGACATAAAATATGGTCGATTAGGAATAGTATAGCGTTATGTAATTGAGTGTCAACATATAATGAATTGCTTCTTATGTAAGAAGCAACTTTCATGGGTGAAGAACCAACTTTGTTTTAAGATTTAACTTGTGTCCACATGCTTGTCTTTGAAGAAGATTATAAATTTTAATTATTTTGTCGAATTTTGTTCTTAAACATATGTGCAATTAAGTATGACCAATAAGTAGTTTGACAAAATCCACCAATTACAATAATATTAAAGTAGAATGAAATTCATTAATAATTGTCTGTCAGTTGATTAAAAAAGTTCCCTGACGTCTCTTTTTCAGAAAGTTAAGTCCGGTTATCTTGGAATGCAAAAAGGCGATTGTATTATGTTATACACATCACAATTAAGACATCTAGTTGTTCAAATATTTGTCCAATATATAAAAATAACTGGGTCCGAATATTTAGTCAGGTTTTCTTGAAATACAAAAAAACCGCTTCCATTGAGTTAGGTACATTCAAATCAAAATTAATTAGTTGTTCAAATCTCTTTCCAGTGAATAACAGGCTCATAGACGGCGAAAAGCAACCTTTACAATTTAACAGATATTTTCAATACGTTTTCTAATACCTACTTAATTAGCAATTACAACTTAGTGCAGCTCTAGGCCTCAACTATCAGGTGGCTCCAGTTTGGTGGCAGTTGCGGAAGTCCTGTGGTCAGATGTCATGCAACACCTCTTAAGTCTAATACAGGTTTGAACTTCCTCAAATGTGACTACCACCGTTCACTAAAGAATCAAATACCTTACACGTTTTTTCCGACTCAAACAAGATTTATAACCTAGCCAATGAAGCTTTTGGACTTTAACCGTTTTACTATACAAATATCGCCCTAGATTTCAAGCATCTCAAATATCTTGCGTTGAAATTTGTTCTTCAAAACTCCCAGTCCACGATCGGTTTCACGATCAATTAATACATGCTAATTATTATTTTCCCAAGCATATTATTTTCCTTGTTGATATACTTTTTATTATTTTAGTTTCACGCCTAGATACTTTTAAATACAAATAGAGCTTTGATATAACGCATGAGATCAATCCACAACTTCCTAAGAGTCATTCGGGAATACGATAGACTGTTTGACGTGAGAGTACATGTGCAGTTGTTTAATTTAAATTTAAGCATGGAATGAGTTACAATATCTTTTATTCTTTGGGTTGTCTTTAGTTCTGTTTTTTGCAATTATGTTCAATGCGCAGATGAATAACGTTTAAAATAAAAGGGTGATATTGGATTTTAATATACCATACATTTTAGAAAAATCGATGAATGTATATATTAATATCATTGATACTAAGAGTAGTCAGTTCAGTATTCTTAACATGACCAGTCATTTTTTTACTAATTTTGAATAGAAGCATTACAATTGATGGAAAATCTGTATAAAGACACACACTTTGTGAAATAAATTTCCCACACTATTCAGCATGGCTGGGTTACTCAAGCTTATCAAGTAAACATAGTAACACACCACTTTTAAATTGCATATAAGCAAAGACCATCGAATTAATATCAAATGCAGAAATTGAAATAACAGAATGCATACTTTTTTTATTTACCTGTATGTTATGAAAAAACTTCAGGTATATAAAAGGAAGAAAAACCAACCCTCTATCCTATTGCATAGATCGGCCTTATGTTTGACTGAACCAAGAAATGAGCGTGAGAAAAAAATAAGGAATAGTCAACGAATTGTAAGTGACTATGAAGTGTATGAGTTGGAATAAGCGACTTGCCTAACAGAAAAGCATTTTTTATATTTTAATACTCTTGTTTGCAAATGAAGAAGATCAGTATCCTTTTAAAGCCTGCGCAGTAATGTTAGCAGCCTGGAGCGCGATGGAAAAACTTTATTACGGTGAACAATAGTATAATTACTCGCGATTTACAAATTTTTAAATTTCAGAAATACGGTACATAAATATGAACGTTGAGATAAAACAGATTTTACTTAATAATTGAAACACTCCGATTAATTATAAAAACGAATGATTAGTTATAAACAAAATTAAATATTTGTTAAAAAAAGAGTTTAGTTGATTCATATTAGTTGAAGGTGCATTAACAGTAAAATGGATAATAAAAATGAATATCAATCGGATGATGATTTAGAGTATTCGAAAAGTTTTGTACATACCTTTTCGAACAATTTTTGTACAAATAATGCTTATGAAATCAATGATATGCATATAAAAAGCAAAATAAATAATTTAAGTATGAATGAAAAAACTAAAGCAGAAGCAAGAAAGGTAAGCTTCGGTTTTTATATAAATTGCATTTAAATGAATATTGAATAAAATTAAATATCCAAATGTTTTAAAAATCAAGCATTGAAGTAATGGAATCTCATTTTTAAATAAAATTTTCCCTTATATATATGAGGTAGATTCAAAGTATGAACTATTTATCAATTTTTAATTAATTATTATAACCAAATTGCCATATATTTTATTTAAATTGTCTTTAATATTTCTAATTCGGTGAATTCAAAAGATGTGATAGCAAATGAAACGCCTTAATTTTGGTACTTAAGAAATATAAGTGATTGAAATAATTACTTATCAATGATATATTAATATTAAATAATATTAATTAGTAATTAACCAATCACCGATATGTTTTACTAAAATATTTTTAAACGTCGGCGTATGTAACTGCAAAATTATATATTTGTAGGATTGAAAATAATTTTATTACTTTCTTTCAATAATTTAAGACCAATAAACCAATAATGGAGAGACGACGGCGAGCACGTATCAACCATTGCTTAAATGAATTAAAAGCGCTAATACTAGAAGCGATGAAAAAAGATGTAAGTATATAAGAAGAATCTGGATTAAAATTAACCCAGGTATTTGGTAGTAAAATTTGTTAAGATGCAACGTCTTAATTGGACAGAAACTTTCTGAAACCACGATGAGCAGTCAATACTGATATGAATAACAATTATTTCAACTTTATTTTCTATTTTGCGTGTTATGTACAGTAATAAACTTTTATTTTAATTCAGATTCATTTAATAAGTTCATTATTTTCAACAGAATTCAATTTAAAAATAAAAATATTCCAGTTATATATTTAAAATATGTATGGCAATGAAGCTTGAAACAATATACCCGAATGTTTTAATACCATAATAAATTAAAGGTTCTTAAAAATATTATTATTGCAGACATTTTGTTAAATTATTTGGATTCTAAATACCTGGTTATGAAATCGTTCACAAATTTAACATAATCTTCTAAAATTTTACTTTTTCAGCCAACTCGGCATACAAAACTGGAGAAAGCTGATATATTAGAAATGACGGTTAAACACCTCCAATCCATACAACGTCAGCAACTGCAAATAGCTTTACAAACAGATCCCACTGTACTTCATAAATTTAAAAGAGGATTTAATAAGTGTGTAGAAGAAGTGCATCGTTATGTAGCAGAAATAGAAGGAATAGACCAAACAGTGTGTCAACGTTTAACTAGTCATATAAACACTTGTGCAAATAATCTTGAAGATCTTGTTAGACTAACGAATTTAAATAATATCTATTGTACTCAAATTGAAAGCGCTTCTTCACAAAAAGAATCAACTAGAACGACTGTTTTATTTGGGAGTACATTTAAAAGTGCTTTAAATAGTACAAAATTGCCAATGCAAGGAGAAATGACAATTTCAAAATTTTCATCAGACGATAACAACAATCCGATTAATTCCACTCAAATGTCTGATATTAATATGGCACCGTCACGATTGACATCTGGAGAAAATAAACCGTTAATAGCAAACAACGTTTTGGATTGTAATGGAAAGAGTAGAATTTGGGCTGGAGATAAAAATTTTGGTAAAAACCTGCAACTTCAAATAAAACCAATACAAATGGCAAAAGCGTCACATTCAAAAGTTCCATCAATCAATTTGGGTAGTAATTTCCAGAATGCAAGCCCAATGAATAATCCTAAAATAAATATCTCGCAATCTCGCATTGGGTCAAAACAAATTTGCAGTCTTAATTTATCTGAAGGAGCTCAAGAAACGAATTTAAGCAAATTGCAATATATCAATAAAGATATAATGAACACTTCACAAAAATATTCCATAGAAAATGGATATTTAGATATAAATCAGAACACTTCTGAAACCACTACGCCACCATTGAGTCCCATTTCAAGAGCTAGTCCCGGCATTGAGTTTGAAATGTCAACCCGCTCATCTTACGATATTGCGCAAAGAGTATCTACATTTCGCGAATATAACGGTTCTTTAAGTTTTAAACAAGAACAAAATAAGAAACAAAAATCAAATAATGAATTAAAAGAAAAAGTGGATTCAAATCATTATAATGATAGTTTTCCTACGCCATCATCATCCAGTGCCGAAACCTCATTTTCTTCACCAATAGCCAATTCGGCACGTTCAACAACAGAAGAAAACTTTTTCAGGGTATCGATAAATCACACCAATATAGATGAGCCTAGCAATTCATATGATACCGCCGATTATAAAACCTTAACGAAGAAAACAAAAACAAAACTTATTACAGACTCCTATGTTGATTATGAAAGTGATAGTATGTGGCGTCCATGGTAATAATTTACTAAGAAATAAACATTTTTATTTATTTTTGTTTCATAAATCTATATTTTGATTACAAATAGAGTTTATTAAAATGATTGAAATTTTCCAAAAACTTCTTGTAGGATAACTTCTTCATAAATTCATGGTTAACTTTAGATACGTTTTGAAATGGTTTATATAAAAAATTAAAATGAACTGTGATTTTTGTAATTACTTTTTTGTCTTTTGAAAGTTTGAAGAACACACACTTTCATTTAATGGGTGTAGGGGTGAAAAATGGGAAAATACCAACACGAATATTACAAAATTCAGTCGAAATGAGTAGATCCGGGTCAAGAAAAATTCACAAATATTACAGGTTTTTGTATCAGATTATAAATTATTTTTTTGGCAAACCTGAACATAACTTTTACAGCAGAATTATATTGTCGGCTCAGATACCTGAAAAATTTATTTTTGTATTATATTTGCAGTAAAGGCATTCAGTGATTCCCAGGATAAAGTTTTACGATTATAAAATAATTTTAATAAAGTTTCAAAGAAGCTGTTGACATGTTTATTAAATTTTTATAATAATGGCTGAATAAAATGGTCTTTAAGACGCATCTTAGAAATTTTCATTTGAAAAATTTTGTTTCCAATAAATAATGGTTGAAAAGCACTTATGTGACAAAATCCATTCTAATTATGGTGACTACCAAAGTTTTTTGATAAATCGAATAATCTTCAACAATAATTGACAAATATTTAATACAAAAATAACAATAGATACAATGCTTCTTTAATATATTATTGAAAACAAAGATAATGTTCTTTGAACTACGTTTAGTTTTTTTGTGTACTAAATTTAATTGATACCTGTTATTCTAAAAAAAAACTAGCGTTAATAAAGATTTCAATGCAGTAGAAAAAACTACAACTTTTAAAATGTTAATATGAAAAATCAAAGAAGCAATTACCCAACAATAATATTAAGGAACTCACTTCGAATTCAAAGTAAGTATTTAAGTTATGCAATGAGATATTTTTTCCGAGCGTTTTTTCACCAGTTAGTCGAGGGATTACTGTATATTACAGTTGACGAATTATCAATACTTAAAATTTTAAGTAAATAATTACTAAACCAATAAAATATAGTAGGCACCAAGTAAACGGAGTAGTACCATTAATAATCTTTTCTTAATTTTTAATAGAGAAGACATTTCCAAACTTGTTCGTCATCTAACAAACTCTTCATTATTTTATATAAGATTCATCATAAAAAATAGCATAAAACTATGCATATATAGGTACGTTCGTTTTGGAAATCATTACGTAAAGATCAACTGTTATTGCAAGCATACCACGAACAGTGGTATTGATTACTGAAAAGAAAAAGCCAAAAATTTATAAAATTTTCAATATTTTTATATAATTTCACCGAAATAAAAGTTTGAGACATTCTATAAAATACATTAATGTTAAGAATTCTTCAATATATTTGTTTTTGGGTCATTTGCTTCTGGGAGTCACTGTTACGCTTGTACATTTCTACACATATAACTCAATGAACACAGGAAATCTAATATAAAAATATAATTATATTACATTAACTTATTATAACTTTATACGATTCAAAAATTAATTATTCAAAAAGTAATTTTTCAATTTTTCAATTTCATCAAAAAATCCTTCTTTTAAAACTTATAAAATGTTATGATTTAATATATTTTCGTTAATATTCGATCATTTATAGGCATTACTAATTATTACAGTGGTATACGATATACAACTAAAGGGATAGAATTCTATCCATACCAATTTTGTAATTTATACCTTTTGACATATAAGATATATTCCTTAGACAATCTTATAATCCATACAATTAAGATGTTTTATTGAATAAAAATTTTTGATGCAATTTTTAGTATTATATGTTTTTTTATTTTGTTGGACTTGGCCGTATGCTATTTAAATTTCCATTCTCATCATTCTTATTATATATATTTTGTAATAATTTGCCGATATTATTTTATTTAAATTAAAATTATGGATATAAAAAAGTTAAATAATTTTTGATTATTAAAATTAGTTTATGTGTTTGTAAATAATTTTTCCATATCAGCACTTTTAATACAATTTCTAATCTAAAATCTTCATGTCTTATATGTTCATAAACTTAGGTGAATGAGTATTAGTTCGTTGCGATAGCTGTACATAAAAAGGTAAAATTCATTAGTCATTAAATTAATAAAATGAGCCAATAATAAATTTTACATATTAAACTGAAGACCATATGTAAAACTATTATGCACATATGTGATAAAATGTATGTATACACTTATAAAATAGTGATGAAAAAATTATTTATACTAAATTTTTTTTATATAGAAAGTAAGGTAAGTGCGAATTTAAATGAAATGTCAACATTTATAATTTTTAAAAAATCTGTATAAATGGCTAAACTATCAGTCCTTTAAAATTGCTATACAATTTATGTGTTCGAATTCCCATTAAAGGTGAATAATATAACATAAATAATATTAATAATCCTCAATAGAAGTTATTCATCAAAGGATATCCGCTGAATTTGTTGCATCATGTGAATGTTGTAATAAACCTTTTCGTTCTTCCGGTGCTGTACAGCTTTGTATGTTTCCGGAATGAATTTGTTCTCCAATAGCATCAGCATACATTGACTCATAAACGGGGTTAGCAAAATTTCCCTTGAGAAATATTTAACAATTTAAAAAGAATGTCGGGTGCAAAAAGCAAATCATTACCTTATTAATCTCATTGACAAAAGGTGGCGTATCGTCAGCATCTCCACGGTACATAGGATTTGTAAGCATAATTTCAACATTATCAGTTAGGCGGGCATGCGAAAATGGTTGCGATATACGATGCCTTCTTTGTATCAGTCGAAAAAATATAAAATTACAAAATATTCATAATTTAAATTCAATGAATATTTTACTTACTTAAGGAAAAAAGCTATTACTCCAAGCAGAGTTACTGCTATTAGAAATACCAATATTAAACTGTAAAGCATTTTATCTCGCTTTCCTACTAGGTCATTATTTAAAGTATTGACGTTATCAGCTTTACATGGAACAATATGTTGATTAGTACACCTTGCAATAAAAAACATATTAATAAATATTTCACAAAATCTACCTTATTTTATTAGTTTGCAGTGTTAAGATACCTATAATAAAAAATAGACACAGTTTGATGTACCTGCATTCATTGATTGAACTGCCACTTCGACAAATTCCACATTCACCAACGCATTTTGGTGGTGTATCACACCGAGAACCTTCCCATTCACCAATGCAGCTACAACGGGGCAAGGTATACTCATCTAAATGGCATATTCCCATATTCTTGCAATATCGTATACATGGATTGTCATAAAAAACAGGCCGCTATATGTTGAATAGAAATTCTGTATGTATTAGAAAAAAGATAGGAATGACTTTTTTGAAACTTGCCTCACAAAATTCACCATTCCATTTTTCCGTGCAATTGCACATTGCAATACCCCTAATAACATGGCAAACACCACCATTATGGCATATTAGCCCTGTACAGGGATTTCGTGACGTGGATTCAGCATCATCACAGACTAAGAAATAAAGTGAGTGTCTTCAAAACGAGTTAAAATATAAAACTCAACTTACAATATGGAGGACTTAATGTTTGGCACAAATCTGTCTCACAGCGGTCTCCCACGAATTGTTCGGCACAGTTGCATGTTAGACGTTGAGATCCTTGCGTACAAGTACCTCCATTAAAGCAAAAGTTCTTACATGAGTCTGATTCGCACTGTTCACCAAAATAACCAGGAAGACATTGGCATTGGCGCCCACCTTTAACACCAATACTACAAGTTCCTTGATTTTTACAATAGTCAGCACATACATTAATTTCACAGCGCTTGCCCGTGTACCTAAAATATAAGCATTGCATAAATGCAAGTGCATGCATATTTCAAGAAACAATTTTTATACCCATCGGGACATTCGCATTGTATGGTGCCAGTAAGCGTTTCGCGGCAGATTCCACCATTTGTGCATGTAAGGTTTACACAATGCTCACATTGTTCACCAAAATACATTTCCGGGCATGTGCATTTCATAGCCTCGTCACTTAAAAGGCAAGAGCCTCCATTATGACATCGACTCTGGCACTCGGGTACCGAAGATTCGCAACGTATACCTGACCAACCAGGTGTGCAAGTGCATTTTAAAGGTGGAGGATCCAGTGAACCGGGAATTTGTGGCGCTACCGTACATAAGCCATTGTTACGACAATAACCTGAACACCGATAATGCTCACAGAATTCGCCTTCAAATTGTGGTTGACATTCGCATCTAGGTACATGATCGATTATTTTGCACGTGCCTAAATGGCAATTAAGTGGACAGTAATCTGGAATATCCGTATGCGTCACACATGTCCCATTAATCATTAACAACTCATTTGAACATTTACAACTAAATCCGTTGTTTGATTCCGATGATAAAATGCAAAATGCGCGTTTCTCTTTGCATGGGTCTTTGGAACAAGGGTTTGTAACTGAAATTTTTAAAATTTAATACAAAATTTATAGTTATTAGTTATTAAAGACTGACTGTTTCGGTTCTGTTTCATTGGATGTAATATTCCTATGTCCGACGAGCGGTAACCTTTTAACAAATATGTTCCATTATCGTTCCCAAATTTATTCATTTTGATTATGCTTTGATCATATAATTTAATGTACAAAGTATCCTCGAATACATCAATTTTTTGTGGTTTCTCCTTATTTGAAAATCGACGCACAACGTTGCGTTCCCTTCCGTTAAGTCTACATGTTTCGATAGTGCCCTTACGATAATCAGCCCAATATAAACGTCCAGTAGGATAATCAATAGATAAACTTATAGGCCATCCAACGTCGCTTTCAACCAAACACTTTTTATTTGCGCCATCCAATGAAGCCATTAATATTCCATTTTCCAAAGTAGACCATATCATAACGCGTGATTCAGGTTCAATCACAATATCCGTAGGATTCATGCCAGTAAGCACTAATGAAATATACTTTTTACCATCAATATCTGTCGCAATAATTTGATTATGGCGGGCATCAATAATATAAACAGTTTGTGTTATCCAGTCAACAGCCAACGATTTAGGGTCAGACAGAATTGGTATCTTTGGAGAAATTGAAATATATTACTACAAATACAAAAAATAAATACTACCTACATTAAACTCTGTGAATTCTTTAAGATCACGTATTACACGGGCTGGAGAACTTTGTGCATATGGGGTTGCAATCTTCATCCTTAAAACTTTACCGTGGTGAGAGTCAATCCAGAAAAGAAGATTATCCCGTTCACGTACAAGTATATCAAATACATCGATTTTCAACGTTTCTGTTCGGAAAAAACCAGCCACTGCCGTTCCTTCTTGCTTTGAAGGTAAAATAAAACGAAATTCTTTCTCTGATGCCAGCAAAAGTACTAGATCGGGTCCTAACGCCAGACACGTGTCGTTTTTCTTGGGTCCTTTTTGATAGCCATCAATGCATTTACAGTTATAATGTCCCGCTTTTTTTTCAATGCATGTTTGTGAACAAGTTCCAAAGCCACAAACTGGTACTTGACAATTCATTTCATCAGTACCATCAGTGCAATGATAATGACCATCACATCGGAACTTTTGCGCAATACACTCGTCATTTTCACATTGAAATTGATCATGTCGACATTTGGGTAAAGCGGCACAAATTTCGTCTGATTCATCCTCATTGTTGCCGCAATCATTGAAGCCGTCACATAATGCTGATTTTCTGATGCATTTGAAATTGGTGCACCTAGAACGAATAGTGATTAGTGTAATGCATAAAATAAAGTCCGAGATACTAACTTGAAAGCATTGGCATGACAGTGTACATGTGCGCATGTATCATAACTTTCATCGGAGCCATCAGTACAATCATCCCATCCATCACACATCCAACGTGACATAATGCATTTTCCATTTCTGCAAGTGAAATTATCTGATGGGCATTTGCAATTAACTTCATCTGAACCATCTGGACAATCGTCATCACCATCGCATTGATATTGCCTATTTATTTTCATTACATATTTAGTAAGAACCTATTTTATTGTTAAGCTACACCTACTCATTAATGCAGGTATTAAATGAAGTGCATTTGAATTGGTCTGCTTTACAAGTGATATTACAATTAAGTTCGTCAGAGCTATCCTCACAATGAATTTCTCCGTCACAGCGATTATCATGTTTAATGCACTTGCCAGTACCACAACGAAATTCGCTCTCAGAACAATTTCGCATTACACAATTTAACTCATCACTACCATCTCCACAATCATTTTCATAATCACAACGCCATCGTCCAGGAATACATTTGGTATTATTACAGCGAAAATAAGTAGGATCACATGTCACTTTCATCGAATGGCATGTTGGGGGTTCATCTTCACCTCCAGGACAATCTGTTTCATCGTCACAACGCCAATCCATTGGTATACAACGACCAGATTTACACCTTAAAATATTACTTTAAATTAGTCATATTTTGAATTTCAAATAATTTCAATACTAACTGGAAATCAGTAGGTGCACAAGATGCATGTTCGCAATTGTCTTCATCAGATTTGTCAGGACAATCAATATCACCATCACAAACCCATATATACGGCATACAATGATTACCACACTGAAATTGATTTTTTTTGCATAATAATGGAGAACAACCTAATTCGTCTTCACCACTTGGGCAGTCTTTAACGCCATCACAAATTTTAACACGATCCAAGCAGAATGCATTGTGAGTACCGTTTGCTCTACATTTAATATAATTATCGAAGCAAGTAAATGAATCGCAATTTCGTTCATCTGAATCATCGCCACAATTATTGGTACCATCACATAGTGCTGAAGGATCAATACATTTCCTATTTGTACATTGATATTGCCCGGGTTCACAATTAAATGGTGGACATGATTCGGGTTCATCGCTGCCATCACCGCAATCATCTTGCGTATCACACTCCCAATAGAATGGTATACATTTATAGGTCTTTTTACATTCAAAGTGTGCAGCTGTACAATTAGCTACACAGCTCTTACCATCTGGTTCCAAAATAAAATTATTTGGACAAACACACTTATAATATGGTTCTTTCGGCGATAGCAAACATAACGTTGAACAATTAGCGCTTAAGCAAGGGTTAAGGAAAATAGGCATTTGTTGACGGTATGGATGATATACACGTAAATCCATGGGACGGTGTATGGTTGTAATGAGCGTCGAGCAGTTTTTGCCGTTATATTTATCGCAATACTCAATGGACTTTGTTTCCCAATCAGACCAATATATTTTTCCTTCCCAAACCGCAATTGAAAAAATATGGTGCAAATTCAAATTTGGGTTAATATTACGCGATAGTAATACGCGAATATGTTTACCCTCCAAATCTGACACAGCAATTATGTCCTCACGTGCATCTCCGAAAAATAGCTCATTTGTTTCAAATGACACCGTTAAAGCATTTGGCCATCCTAAATTTTCACGTATTATAATACGCGCATGGGAACCATCCATGCCAGCTTTACCAATATGTGGGTTATCACCCCAATCCGACCAAAATATATCACGATTATACGGATCTAAAGCAATAGCCCGTGGCTCTCGTAAATTTTCATTTATCAAAACTTTACGATATTTTCCATCCAACTTTGATACCTCAATTGTATCTAACCCTTTATCACACCAATAAAGATTTTTCGCTACCCAATCTACCGCCAGGCCATCGGGATTTTTTAACATTGACTGATGTAAAGTCATAGTCTTATTTTCAGCAGGACAAAAACGCTTAATTGTGGCCATAGTTGTTGTAACATCCGACCAGTACAAACACTTTGATTCCCAATCAAAATCTAATGCTACTGCATTTGATAATTGGTGAACAATTATTGAACCATTCCCTTGCAAATCGACTTGTCGAATGTAGTAACGATTAGAAAATATTAATGTGGTAGTTTCATTGCTTGTAGCTTTGCAAGTATTATGATCCTTTAGTTCATAGCCATGCGTACAAAGACATTTGTAACTTCCATATGTATTAACACACATTTGTGAACACGGCAAAAATTCAGTACATTCATCTATATCATCACATAATTGATGATTGTGGGTGTGCAGCCTGTAACCCTCTTTACATTTACACTCATATCCTATCACCTTATCAATGCACATATGTTCACAAATATCGGGATTCAGACATTCATTGAAATTGCAGTTTTCCTCATCCGAAAAATCACCACAATCATTATGTCCATCACACAATACGCCAACCGAGACACAAGCGTTGTTACGACATCGAAAGTCTTCTTTTGTTGAGCACTGATTATGATTTGCTGTTGTATTTGAACACAATGACATATACTCATCAGATCCATCTAAACAGTCTTTTCTTGCATTACATGTCAGATTTTTTGGAATACATTCTCGGTTCAAACATTGGAATTCATCTTTTCCACACACATTAGTTGACATAATTGGTACACAACCGTCATATTCATCTTCACCATTGACACAATCCTCATCACTGTCACACACATAATGCGGGTCTAAGCAAATCCCATTTGAGCAGAGAAAATTCGGTGGTGCACAGCTTGGTATATGGGAAACTGAAACAAATGCACATTGATCTCCTTCATCTTCATGATCAGGAGCCGGGCAGTCAATTTCACCATCACATACCCATTTCTGCGGTATGCATCGGCCAGATGATTTACATTTAAACTCATGTGGTTTACACATCCGATTTGAGCATTGCGGTCCCTCATCCGACATATCATCGCAATCTGGTTTGCCATCACACTGCCAACTGCTTGATATGCATGTATTTCCACAGTGAAATTCATTTACTTTACATTTTAGTAAGCAGCCTAATTCGTCTGAACTGATACCATTCGAATTAGTATCTTTACAGTCATTTTCGCCGTCACATCGCCACTTTTCATTGATACACTGACCATTGGCACATTGAAACTGACCGACTGTACAAGTTAATTTCCCTATTTTATCACAATCAATTTCATCGCTTCCATCAGGACAATCGCTTGAACCATCACAACGCCACGACGGCATATAACAGACCGTTGAATTCACACAGTGCTCAAAGAGAACATCCCCATTTGGACATTCACGGGGGGGGCAACGCTTTTCATCACTGGCATCACGGCAATCACGATAATTATCACAGACATATTGTGATGAAATACATTCACCGCTGCCGCAACGAAATTTATCTCTTTCGCATTTGCAAATAAATTCGGATTCATCTGATCCGTCGCCGCATTGATGTAACCCATCGCATGTTTGATTATTTGGTATGCAACGATGGTTATTGCACATAAAATAAGCAGTGGGACACTCACGAATAATACAATAGCTTCGCAATTCATCAGAGCCATCCAAACAATGTGTTACATTATCGCATGTCAAATCTAGAGGTATACATTCACCCGAGCGGCATGTAAATTGGTCCTTTCCACAATTAGTATGTTTTGGTTGTATACATCTTCGTCCATCGATTGCTAAGACTCCCTGTGTACACTGGCAGCTAGCTGAACCATTTTTATTTAAAATACAAACATCTTCACATCCGCCATTTAAGACTTTGCATTGGTTCGAATCACAATTGATTGTAGTATTTTGTACAGCTATAATCCCCATAGGGCGTTGGACATTTTCTCGCAAAAAAACTACATCAGATCCACTATATTTATTAGCGCGTACTACTGCGTGTAATACCCAGTCTGTCCAAAACAATAAATCACCAAACACAGCCATTGAAAAAGCATGCTTTGGTGTGGAGTGTGCTAATACTGTTCGGTTAGAACCATCATAGTTTGTACGTTCAATTTTGTCGAGGCGTGCATCAGCCCAATAAAGTTTCTGCTCTTCAAAATCCAAAGTTAATGCATTTGGCATTTTTATTTCGCTTCTAATTATTGTTTCTACTCCAAAACCAGTAATATAAGCCCTTTGTATTGATGGTGCGTCTTCATTCCAATTTGTCCAATAGA
This sequence comes from Ephydra gracilis, assembly GCA_001014675.1. Taxonomy (NCBI): domain Eukaryota; kingdom Metazoa; phylum Arthropoda; class Insecta; order Diptera; family Ephydridae; genus Ephydra; species Ephydra gracilis. The sequence continues at coordinate 21,498 of JXPQ01024812.1, forward strand.
TCATGCCCATGCAAGGTTCCACAGCAATACCTCTTGGTTTATCATTTGGATGTAGTAGTAAAATGCGTTTAACTAGTGCTATATTGTGTTCAGGGTCCCGATTTATATTTCGCAAATCCAAACTACGTATCGATGCTTCATTAGTCCAAAAAAGCATTTTATTTAAAATATCAAATGTCAATCCCTCAACTCGTCCCTGGTGAGTAACAAGAATTCGATTGTCACTGCCATTAAAATAAACCGCATTTATGGTGTTCATTTGCACATCCGAATAATAAATTAATAGCTGTTCATAGTTATATGTCAATGCAATAACGTTACGCATAAAAGTAGTATTGTGTATTAAACGGATTGGGCCATTTTTATCAATATGATCAGTCATGTGAATACTTTCTATGTTGCTTCGATATGAAAATAATAGAAATTTATCGTATGCTTCACACGTTACACTGTCTGCCGCTAGCCGACTATGAGAACACGCACAAACAGCATTAGTTCCATTGAAGAGACATAATTGTTGACAGCCTCCATTGTTACTGCTACATAAATTCGTTCCTGTCTGCACACGTGTTGAAAAAACTTTTATGTCTCGAACAGTGTTGAAGTCAGAACGTAATAAATCCTTATAGTCCGATAAGTTTTGTATTGGAGCAACACGAATAGTCCCCTTGTTATTCATATTATCTGCCCAATACAGGTAATCATTTAATTTACCCAATGCTTTTGGCTTTTCGAGAGAATGATTAAGTACTGTTTGTTTCAAATTACCATCGTAGTCGACTTTCATTATTACGTTTGCGGAACTCTCACACCAATAAACTTGAGTTGCATCCGTGTCAAGCAGAAGATTTGTAATATGGCCTGTTTGGTTGACTAAAATTAATTGTTGACTTCCGTCTAAACCAGTTCGACCAATAATTCCATTTGAAACATAAAACAGCAACCCTTGCACGGGATCCACAGCTAAGGATGTCGGAGTTTCTATATTTGTCAAAACAACGCGACGAAATTTTCCATTTACACGCGACACTTCAATTAGGCTTCTTTTTGTATCCGACCAATAAATGTTTCCTGCAACCCAGTCTACAGCAATACCACCAAGCCAATCTTGTGATTTAGCATCATAAGTTTCATTGGAAGATATTATTTCTTGCCGTTGGGTGCCATCACGCTTGATCCGAGTTATAGTTCCGTGTTCATAGTCACCCCAGTAAAGAAAATCATTAGCAGCATCATAATCGATGAATGAAGCAAATGAAACTCGAGAAATAGGTGCAAGAACCTATTCAAAATTTATATTATAATAAGTCAATAATATATTTACTTTTATGCACTCACGGTATTTTCATGGTTAATATCAATGGGTTTAGCCGGATCAAATAACTCTATGCCTTTCAATTCATGAGTCGAATAAAACAAGAAATCTGTTTTTCCAACGCATCGGGAAGGATTGTTCTGATCAACATAATATCCAATGGCACAACCACAAACATGCTCGTCTTCTGTTAAGGCTAAACATAAATGTTGACATCCACCACGTAATGGACCACTACAACTATTTCGTCCAGTTTGTGCATTTGCATAGAACATACGCACAGAATGAACACTCTCTGTAAATTGTGTGACTAACAATTAAAAAAGACTTAAGACAATTTTCAGAACTTACTTGTATTCTTTCTTATTGGTCTCATATTCTGGCAATCATCTTTATCACACCGCATAAATACACTTTGTATACTTTCAGCAAAGTAAAGTGTATTATTATATACAGTTACAGAGCTTATTTTCATCACGTTATTTGATACCAGTGTAATAACAGTTTTTTTATTTTCTATGTCGTAGTAAGCAATACCGGAATTATCATAGACAAAATATACTCGATGTGAATCAAAGTCCATTACTAGACTTTGTAAGGAACTATTCTGAGTGTGGAGCAGTGTTCGCATCGATCCATCTAAGTTGCAACGTTCCAATTGCCACATATTTGTTTCGCGTGATGAGTGAATCCAGTACATTTTACCACTAAAATTTTTTAAATTTTTACAATATGATAATTGGTGTTATCAGTTTACAATATTTTATATTTTTACTTTGCAGGGTCCAATGTTATGCTTTCCACCATATTCAATTGATCGTGTATTTCCGTAACATATTCACCTTTTAAATTTGATGCCAAAATCTTGTACTGGTTTCCCTTCAAAGTAGAGAAATACATAGTTTTTGCAATCCAATCAACGGCAAAGCCATACGGTTTTCGTATGTCAGTATTAATGATTGTTTCTATTAAACCATTTGAAATGCTAGCTGATTTGATTTCATTTAACACAGTATCAGACCAATAGATCCGACTGTCATCTACAGTAAAATCAATTCGTGTGGGGCCATATACCTAAGGGAGAAAATAGTTAATTGTTATATAGATTTTATTGCTGTTTTACGATTCAATTACCAAAGGAGATTGTCTAATAGTAGGTATTGCATGATGATTTGGTTGCATCAAATCGACTCCTCGTATTTCATCACCCATTATAAACAACAAAATTTGCTCATTTGGAACACACGTTCGTTCGTTTGTTGTATCCAAGCGCATAACATGTGGACAAGCGCATTTATATTTGTTTTTGGGACTGAAAGCGTCAAAAATAATTGTTTAAATATCTCAATGAATCTCATAGTGGTACCTTAGTAAGCATAAATGCGAACAACCTCCATTATTCGAACCACAGGGATTTGCATATAACGGTTGACGGCTAGAATGTATTATTTGTATTCCAAATGGTTGAGTTTGAGTTTCTTGTATCACTTCAATATTAGTACCATTCCACTTATTAGCTCGTATCACAGACGTTGTGCGCCAATCAGTCCAATAAACATAATTTTCAAAAACAGTGATTGCAAAAGGATGTCTCAGAATCTCTCTATCTCGTAATACTAAGTGATATTCTGTACCATCATATTTAATTGTATTTATAGAGTTTGACTTAGCATCGACCCAATATACACGTTTTTGATTGTAATCTAACGTTAGACCATTGGGCCAACCAGCAGATACGAGGGAAGTTGTTGAAATCGTTCGTCGAAATTCACCAGCCATTGAGCAACGTTCAATGCGTGGAAAATTATCATCCCAATCGGTCCAAAATAATAACCCTTCACGCGGGTCAAGTGCAATCGCCCGAGGACTTTCCATGTCTCCTGCTATTAATGTCCGCCTGAAACTGCCATTCAATTTCGCTACTTCAATTTGATCTAAGTTGGAATCTATCCAATACAGATTCCTGCCAATCCAATCTATCGCTAATCCTTCTGTCGTAGATAAGCCGGAACGAACAACTGGTTCAACTTCACGTAAACTTTCTCCTACTAAACGTCCACGATATATTTTGTCATCAATTACATCAGTCCAATAAATTTCTATCGACTGATTGCTATACAAAAAATCTAATGCTATCGTGTTTCGGAGTGAAGTATAAAAATTATTCACAACAGATGTTTTTAAATTTACGCCACGTATTTCCTGGCGATTTGTGAAAACAAGATATGGAATATCACTTGCTATACTTTTACAACTAAACTGATCATATTCCAATGCATATCCGTCGTGACATTTGCAAATATATGCCTTTCCAGTGCTTTCACATATCTGAGAACAAGTATCCCAATGCTCACAAGCATGTTGCATACTACAGCGTTTTCCATTTGGTTGCAAAAACATATGCTGTGGACAAGAACATATATAACCTTCTGGTGTGTTATGGCAAAAATGCGAACAATCATTGTCTTTTTCGCAAAGTTTATCCATGCATAAAAAACCTTCATCTGTTATACCGTCATCGCAATCGTAAACACCATCACATAATTGTTCAACTTGAATACATTTGTTGGACAAAACACAAAGGCGATTTGGGAGTTCACATGTTAGTGTCTCGTTCAATTCAACCTTACTAACAGCAATGCTTGAACAGTTAGCTTCATCAGATTTATCAAAGCAATCATCTGTACCATCACATACCAAAAATTGGGGTATACAATAAAAAGGTTCATTGCAAGCAAAGTCCATTTTACCGCAACTATGAACATCTCCTAAATCCATTGGGTGATTATCACTTTTCGTAGTATTGCAATCATATTCATCACTAAAATCTAGACAATCATTGATTCCATCACATATATGGGAAAGCCCATAACATCCCATTGGCATGCAATAGCGTTCCCCATTGTCACATTCCCAGTCACAAGCAAGTTCATCTGAATTGTCACTATTTTAAACATATAAAAAATAGGTCATTCAATTATCTTTTTAATCTTTAATTATCATACCCGCATTGATCGATGCCATCACAAACATCAGCGAATGGCCTACAATTCCCATTTTTGCAGTCGAATTCAACACATTTCTCCCCATCGTTTACTTTACTATGCTCATCTGAGCTATCATCTGGACCACAGTCTACTACACCATCATTAACCCATGATAATTGAATGCACTTGCCACTCCTAGCGCAAGTAAATTCGTTGCTGCTGCAAGTGTGGCTGGTGCAATTTGTTTGATCAATACCATCAGAGCAATATGCAATAGCACTACACAGCAAAGCTCGTTGATAACAACGTTCATCGCAAACAAAATAAATACTATGATCACATGTTTTCGGTGAGCATGGTCCAAGGCCATTACTATATTCATCGCTGCCATCATCACAATCATCAAAACCATCACATACATCGCGATAGTCTATGCATTGGGATGAATTAGTGCACTGAAACCCTTTTGTGCAATTTCTGGCGGGTTCTAATGCATTCTGTGGTATACAATGTGTCCCTGTCCCATTTAAAGAATAACGATCCGGACAACGGCACAAAGGACCTGTGGGTGTATTAAAGCAAATACCAGGACATTTTATTTGAGCACATTGATCTTCATTAAGGCTTGTAGACTGCATTGATATATCAAATATCTTTAAATTTGCTGTGCGACCACGCTGGTACATATAAATTTGTGACTGGCTGTCGTAAATAGAAAAAGAAAATAACTTTTAATAAACTTTAATTTTAAACTGGCGAAGATATAATATACCTAGAATTCCCAATAGTTCCCGATATATTGTCTAGATTGAATCTTTTTATAGAACCATTTTTACTATCAACCCAAAATATCATCCCACTGTGATATGCAATTGAAATCGGATGAGATTCCAAATCTTTGAAAATGATTTTGCGTTCGCTACCATTCAAATTAATGCTCTCAATAGTACCCTCCTTAATGTCACACCTGTATTTATATGCATAATAGTATTACAGTCGCTTAACAAAAACATGTAGAAATTATTCGCTTACCAGTAAAGCTTTTTACTAAGCCGATCTATTTGCAAACTTGTTGGCCATTTCATAGGCATTAAATGTGAATGTACTGTTAGTAGTTTTTTGTGTGAACCATCAAGCCAGGCGCTTAAAATGCTTGCATTCTGCATAGATGTTTGCCAATGTGTCCAATACATAATACCAATGCTCGGTTCTAGAGCCAAAGACCTGTGTAAGAATGCAAATTACTCATTGTAAAGATAAAATAAAATACTTCAAAAACTCACATAGGCTCCATTCCGATATGTATAGTTAAAATTTTTGACATATTTTGCACAGGCGCAACATTTAACGTCTTTCGATCACCCCAATAAATATGTTTAGATACCCAATCATATGCAATGACATTAATGGCTGAATTGCCTTTAATAAGGAGTTTACATTCTGAACCAATTATACTCCGGCTTTTAATAGTGAACCCTTGACTGTAAGTTCGAATTTTTTAATAACATATATAATATATAGAGCTAAACTAAAATAATTTGAATTCAATTCAAGCTATAAAAAGTGAGTACTTACGCGTTTGATTCGATGAAATATATCAAATTTTCGTGTATATTGACATCTAGATCCAACGGCAGACTAATGTTCAAAATTGGGACAATGGCATTATGGCTTTGATATGGATCTGTTGAATAGTGTACATATTTTGATATGCCTAATGTTACAGCTGNACATATTTTGATATGCCTAATGTCACAGCTGTTATGCTTCGCAAACGTTGTTGAGTATAAATAAGCAATTTCTCGCTACGCATCAAAACACAATTGGTACGATTGCGAAGTTCGTAACCAGGAGAACATAAACATTCTGCTGCTGCAAATTTTTTTATCCATAAAGGTATACACAATTGGCTACAATTACCATTATTTTCACGACATGGATGAGCCACTTTAGGAATTAGTAAAGTTATATTTTATAAAAATATATATCGAGTGTAGTTTACCTTCCGGTTGCTTCTGGCGATGAAATATACGAAGATCAATAGGGCGCTGCACGTCTTTAATTAAATATTCTGATTTTAATGTAAATTTGTTAATTTTGACAATAACGTTCTCAGACCATGCTGCTAGGTACAGGAAATTTTCGAAAACCTCGACAGCAGAAAGTGATTTTACAGGTATAGCGATCTAAATTCATGTAAGAAAATCTGTCTTAATATGAGATTCAATATTTCATTTAATATTATGAACGCATGATTAAACATTTTTACATAAACTTTTTTACCCCATATATTTATATTTTCAAAAATAGTTTTGGTAATTATACTTTGAATTATGACGACGCAAAATAAGATGTATGTAAACCCTTACTAAAAACCAAATCAAAAGAATTTTTTTTAAATTTATTTTACACCGGGTTGTAGATATCTTCTGGTTTGGCGGATTCTTGGATTTTCCAAACTTTTTCAGAGAGATTATTTTATGGATATGACTAGTTGACTAGACTATTTTGGAAATTCCAACGCAACGTCGGAGCAAAAAATTAAATGCATAAATTTTATAGTCAGTCTACGGATTTGACTAGTATATCCGAGTATATTAATAAAAAAATAAAAATAAACTTTGCCTCAATTGCTATTATCAAATTTAAGGTATATGTATTCAAACAAGGTAGATTGTGGTTTTTTAAATTTGATTATTGAAACTGCCAATCTATCTAGCATTCGCTGATGACTTCAACAATAGTCGGTTAAATAAGCTCGAGATATTAGTTCTTAGTGAAAAAGAATATGAAAAGATATGTTGTCTCTAGTTGGAACTTTTCATGCATGCTTCAGCTTAAACATAAAAACATAAAAAATTCATTAATCAAGCATAACTTTACTCTTAAAAGTAGTTATGAGTTGGAGCTCAATAAACAATAACCTGCTAAAGCTCTGTAATTAAACACAAAATCAATATATGCAAGTCAATCAGAACGCAAGTCCTGCCATTAGTTCAGTAGCACAATTATAACCTCAAATGAATAACAATCAGGCGAGCACATGCTCGATGCTTCCACGGGTATATATTCATATATTTATAATCTATATGAAATCGACAATATTGCAATAGTCGAGAGGGTTAAGATATAACAGTTACGTTTGGTAGGTCACATCTTTCCTATGGATGAAACAGAACTACATTCCACATTCCAAGTTGATTATATCCCTAATTGACATTTGAAGGAACCAATTAATCAAGCTGTGTTTAGATGGACCAGATGGGTTGCCAACTAAGTAATACTCACGTCAACGGTTTTTTTCATAGTCCAGCGCCCAGTTCCATCATAATTAACACGTTCCACAAAGTCCTTATATATATCAATCCAATAAACATGTTCATTAGGTAGGTCAAGGGATATTTGTTTTGGATAATAAATTTGTGTGGAGACAATCACTGTACGATTGCTGCCATCTAAATAAGCACGTGTGATACTTGGGCTCCATTCGCTTACAAAAAGAAAACTTAAAATATAAAATAAACAAGCAATTAATAACATAGTTATTCAAAATTGTAATTCTTATTTACCCTTTTGTAGGATCTAAAGCAATAGATGAAGGATTTTCAATTTCTTGCAAGATTATTTGACAATATTCCATTGAATTTGTACACAAAAAAATTAAAGCAGTTTCAATACTGAGAAAATACCAATTACCCGATATCCAATCTAATCGAAGCTTATCAATAGCTAAAAATATAAGTTTTATAATTTTTTTTTTTTTTTACGTCAATATTCCTCATTACACAGTGTGCTCATTGTAAGCTCTGGTGTCTTCATTTGCCATCTTTCAGTTAAATTGTCAATTCGATGACAAAACATTGAAACAGGCTTCCATGGATTGGAATTCATTGAACATAAAGAGCGATTCCGATGCCATACCTCTATTGTCGAAATATCTAAAGAATTGTATTGTCCTAACATCACTCCATTCGCACCAATATGACGAATATCATTTTGGGTTATAAATGTAAGGGATGCATTTTCATTTGTTGGCACTATGAATATAACAATAAATTTGTAGAAAATATGATACTAATCGAATATATACCATTTAAGGCAATGCACCGATTTTTTTGCTTCAAATAACCAGACACACATGAACATTCAAATGAACCAGGAGTATTCTGACATATTTGATCACATGTACCATCAAGAGTACATTCATTAAAATCCATACATTTTGTATCATTTATGCTAATTTGTCCATTTGGACAATAACACATTGCTCCTCTTGGAGTGAGCTTACAATTAAAGGAACAATTTAATTTTGCGCATTCTGAATTTTGTGACTCTGCTAAAAATTAAAAGTTAGTATATTATATGGAACAGCACTAAATTGTCATTGAACTTACCACATTTCAACTCATCATTATCACAATCCCAAATGCCGTCACAAAATTTTGATATATTGAGACATACGCCGTTTGAACAATTGGTTTCATATGGTAAACATTTTTCCGCATCACTATGGCCTACCAAAATAGTAATATTACCATAATATTTTTGTTTTATATAGTCGACAACTTACAATTAATTTCATCGGACTTATCAGTTTTTTCGCAATCAAACTCACCATCACATACCCATTTGCTTGGTATACATTTGAGAGTATCTTTGCATTGAAATTGTCCATCGTGGCATCGGGTTTTATTACCTAAAATGAAATTGAAATGTCTCAGTATTATAAACATTTGCTGAACATGATATTGTGTGATTAAAAGCGTATGTGAATTAGTGGCTGTAGAAAACGTAAGCCAGCATATATGACTGCTCCAACTCTGTCCAAATTGGGGACAAGCTGTATAATATCGGAAAGACTTGCAACAGATAGTAGGAACCCATTAAGTAAAGTGGATCACTGATGTCGTGTTACAGTCATTTATCTAGTTTGTATGAATTATTTGGCTCCCTTAAAAAGTATCAGCCAAAATCATAAATAAGATTGTTACAGTCGTCTTAAGGCGACAGTGTTACATATCATGGAATTAGATTCATGCTGTAAATAAATTGACGAAATTCTGGAATTAAATTCTCTTAGTGGACCACATAGAAGTGCTGTACGCAGCATTGATTTTTTCAATCCTGAGCATTTTCAAAATGTTGAACTAAATTCAATTTTGTTGTGCTTTATTTGGAATTAAAGCTTTTTTTTGAACCACATAAGTGTACTATATGTACCCTTAATTTTCATTTAAACAAGTACATTTCTACTACCTATATATAGTAATAATATTCATTAAAATTCTTATAAATGAATCATTGAATTTTGTTTTATTTTTGGAATATCGTTGACTTAAATTTATGCTGTAATAAATTATCCAAATTCTGCCAATTTTATAAATATATGTTTTCGAAGTACCTGAAATATAATTCGGTTCTGAAACGAATTCAAATACAGAATTGTCTTTTAGTTAAATCCAAGAATTTTTACAGTTTTTGGTTACGGATTGACAGACATGGCTAGGTCTATTACTGTGCAGACAATTATATGGGAATATATTTTAATGCTCCGATCACTTGTTTTGACTGTTACAATTCTAAGAGCAAACATAATACACACCTTTTATTGGGTACGTCTAGAAATAAAAATTAGGAGGAAAGTAACAGTTGGCTTCAGTCGACGTCGCTGCGGAAAGTTTTTGGAATGATAACCTCGAATTTTGTTCGTGGTTCTTCCTCGTTGCATGAAGTATGCCATACGATGTTACTATCACGTTCATCGACTTAAATTGACTTTTGAGAATAAATTGACTAAAAACCCAAAATTTCGACTAAATAAGTATACTGATTGTAATCCTGAATTTCTTCAATCTTGCCTTTACTAGGTTATATGATATCACAATCACAAAAGTTGAGTGACATATATTGATATTACTGTCTTAGACGACAACAAACCACTACCTTGACTGCATAAGTGCACACCTGAAATTTATCTGCTACCTTCTATCCACATCTGTATCACCAGAATCACCAAAATTTATTGCCATACATTATTATTAGTGCATTAGACGACAAGAAAACATATCTTTGACACATATGCATTACCCCTGAATTTAATCCGCTTACGCCTTTACACAACATTAAACCCGTATTTCTGAATTGAGTTCCGAATTCCTGAAAATTATGGTTGTGGCCCAGTGAGTTTAATAAAGAAAAAATTAAAATAGGCGAATAGTTTATACTGGTTGATATGCAGTTTAAACCAAAATGTACTATAATAACGAGTCTCACGAATGTGGAATGCAACTAAATTATATATGTGGCT
>JXPQ01025065.1:11608-22416 GCA_001014675.1 Ephydra gracilis
GCGTCCTAAGCCGACTGTAAATTTTTTACTTGTTCTTATAATAATTTTTCAGAGAAAGCTTTCATTACAAAATAATATTGAATGAGTCATATTTATATGTTTTGTTAGCAATCCGATTATATAGGAAAAACTAAAAATAGTTAAATTCTCTATAAAAATTATTACTACTTTAAATAATTCAGTGATCAAATATATATTATAACATTTTTAATAAATTTTTTTTTAAATTAAACTGTATTAAATTATTTCTTTTATTTCAATTGATCTGTTACCTTATTGCAATAGCAAGTTTTGTATAAGAACACGTCCTTCGAGCAACAAAGTGACCGTCATCAACATACACCTTGTATCATCAGCATATTTCCTTATTTATGAAGGACACTCATTTTTTAATCTTCCTTATTCAATGTTTTTGGTGTCCTATGATTTTACCGAAGCATTTCGTTCATCATGAAGATATAAAAATTTTACCAGTATTTTCAAGCAAAGGCATATTTTCCGTCATAGAGAAGCTTGCATGCATGTTTGCCGAAAAGCTTTATAGATTAACGACGATAATGCGTACTATAGTTCTGTTAGCACATACATAAACCTTGTCAACAAAAAGCTTAAAGAAATAATACTTGCATATGTTAGAAGTAATAGCTCGTGCTTAAAGTGAAATTAAAACGTACGAGTAACAATTTAAAGTTTACTTAAGAATAAATTACACTCAAGGTATTGTAAAGTCCCCATAAAAATCTATACAACCCTAAGATTGAAGTTAAAATTTAAAAGCAGTCACACATCACATACAATAGAAAAGAAAATTTTGTTGATTAAATTTGATTTTGTTATACGCGTCACCAATATGGAGAAATCCCTTATTAAGTTTGGTCATACGTTTTTCACCCCCAGTACCACCGTATCCAAATTAAAGCGACACTACCCGTATCACCACAGGATATGATTAAGCCACGTTTATCCGTCTCTAGGTCCTTCCGTTGGAAGGCAAAAGAAAATATAATTATCCCAGAGAGGAGGCTCTCATTCAGAATTATAACCTACTCTCAGTTTTATTTTCAAAAATAAGTATAAAGATTGCAGTCAGCTTCAACCGACAGTATGATACACGTCACTTGGTTATTGAATGAAAAACAATACAATAATTTAAATTACTTTGGATTAATTTTGTTGAATATTTTAACCCCTTTCTGTGGACCACACAGTTTTTTGATTTCTATGAATCAATGATAAGCACATAAATCATAAATATCTTCACATAAAAATTAAAATTCTAATAATTTAAATGTTAACTATGCATAATTAAGTAGTGGGACCACAACGGTCGAAATACCTCTGATTGTCATTATTTTTTTTTCGGATTATTTAAATGATAACTATGCATAATTCAGAAGTAAAAATGTCTTCAATCCAATTTTGCAGTACTGGAATTTCGGAGAATTAAAATAATAACTGTTCGTTATTCACCATTTAAACCTACATTGGAAGCACAGCAATGATTTTCATCCAATCCATCGCATTTTTGGTGCACAACTGTAGTACAGACGAATTCACTCAATACTGAAATTTCCTCCAATTTAAATGTTACCTATGCATGATTCTGCAGAAGCACCCCTCAGGGATCATATCCATTTTTGGAACACGGTTACATGCATTAATTTCTCATCTAATTTTAACGGCCGGAGTAAACTTAAGCTCATAATTTTGAATGAAAAGGTGTACTGGAGGCTACCGAATATTGCCGGATTATTCAAAATTTTATCTACAATTTTTGCAAAGAATATGTGTACCAAATTTCGATAACCTTTCTGATGTCCTACTTGTTTGCTTTTGTCTAAGGCCACACGGAAGGACAATGTAAATGGCCAAATCAATTCCTGTGGTGTTGCTGATCATATATGTATATGTTTTGATATGTCTCCGAACAATGGGTCGGGGTGTTACAAACATAGGTCCGAAATTAATATGCACTTTGTCGACACATTGGCGATGTGTATAATAGAAGTCATGGGAAGCATTTATAATGAAAACTTCGAAAGTTGCCGTACAGCGACAAAACATCTGTGTACTTAAATGATTGCTTTTGTTAACGGACGTACACTAGGCGCAGGCAAATGAACTCAAAACGTCCTCGGGCACGCTATATAGAATGTAATTTGAACCGCAGCATTTAAAGCAACTTTTTATTGCTATAATCGTTGCATTTCCATTTTAATTCCATTTTACCTCTTAATTAAGCAACTAAGCCACCAAACGCTGACAGTATTTCTATTTTTTAGTGATTAAAGGCTTAAATGCTACTCCGTATTGATTCATATTCAAATACACACATAACAATGTGGCTGAAGTATTTAATTCATAAATTCCTAATCCAATATAAATAAGTTGTACATAAAATAAGAATTGATTGTAGCGGGCAAAGTGCAAATACCACTGCGGGTACAAGTGCACTGGGTCTTAAGTGCACTTATATCAAAATGCACTATACGGTGTAAATGCTTCAGTTTAAACGAATAAACTGTATGAGTTGAGGTGTTTTTCATATTAAATATTGATCGTTGTTTCTCCCATTATTTTTATTTCATACATATGCCGTTTTTGATTGCTACCTAAGGTTGTGAAGAAATTTCGCATAAATTACATAACATGATGGTGTCAGCGCCAAGTATTAAATGCCAAGCTTGAGGAACAGGCGTACTGTACTTGAATTATCATTCGTTAAAAACGTAATTGAATGAAGCTTGGATTCGGTTTATTAATTGCACAATATTTATTGCTTCTCAGCATGTTTTGTGGAATTTTATTCCTATGGAATAACTTTTGTGCCATCAGCCTTTCCGTTGCATGCGCAACAACTTTATTCGTGTTTGGCGTGGTTCATTTCAAATGCTTTGGTTATTATTTGGTTTTGTCGGTAACTTCTTTAGTAAGGGAACCTACACAACCACAGAGTTGGGAAGTGCCAGATAGTGCGTAAACGATTGCACGCTCTTTTGGCAAAAAAAAAAAATAACTCCCTTAACGAATGCTTCCTGTTTCCAAAAAGGAATGCATTTCATTGCAAGCCAGAGGCACTATATATCCATCCATAATTTTTTTTTACCAGCAAAGGAACGTGAAAAGGGCTCTGCTCTGTTATGTATTAGATTACATCTTTGGGGTAAAGCGACACTTGGAGAAACTAAAAAATTTTGGAGCCATTTTGACAATTTTCCCAATATTATAGTAGTAATGAAAAACTTATAGTTCTAAAAGACCTATTTACCTATTACTTTTTTCTTTGACAATTTATTAGTACTACTGCAATTACTATTGCTGAGAAATGTCAGGGGGACTTAATCCCAGCCAAAAAGCGTCAACCAGACGCTTTTTCATAATTTAACAAATTAAATTTACTTAGAAGATATTATCTTCTATCCTGAAGTGTCCGAAATTTTATTTTGGCAAAACAGCTGAGAGCTACTGAAATGACCGTTGAATTTTAGAAGATACTTTCTTCATGACGTGTAAAGCTAAAATCCTGAAGCAATGATAAGTGTCAAATATTATAAAAAATCAATGAGTTTGAGTATCACATGTGCTATGACAGACTAGGGCACACGGACTTGGGTTATCATATTAATCTTGAAAATTTCGAGTCTCACAACAAAATATATTGGACTTGTGAAAATGGATTTAGTTTGTGGTCCAATACCGCCTTAAAGTATTGATAGAACAACTATTATTAGATTTACAGAAAAACGCCCTCCTTACTGTGTACCTTTTTTACTATATACGTACAAAATGTGTTTGCAACTTTCTCAGATTTTCTTAATTATGAAATCTTCTTATGAAATCAAAGTTATCACTTAAATGTTTCAAATACTCTATAGCAAAATGACGTAGCAGAAAGTGAAACACCGTTCAATAACTAATGGAGAAAAATAGCAGAATAGGAGACCTAATTTTGATAAGGTTTAACTACAAAAATTTTGATAAAAATTCTATGTTAAAGAATACAAGTTTGGTATAACCCAATGCATAGAATGAGATGAGGAAAGTTGTTTTTCGAAAATTTATTATTCTATAATTTAATATAGTGTCTCGTAAATAAGTGAATTGAGCTATGATACCAAAGTATAATATGAAATATTCTGATCAGATAACGGAACTTCATTTCAAGATGTAATGAATAACTTCAAAACGTATTTGATGCGAAATTTAAGAATAGCAGATACGAATTTCTTCTTTTAACTTTAGCTGTCGCCAAAATCCTGTGATAAGTGGTGCAATTTGTGACAGAACAGCTAATTGGTCCTTCAGGTACCTCCAGTTTAGCCCATCGAGGAACCACAAACTGACACACCTCTATTCAAAAACAGGGAAATGGATCAGGCTCAGGACGAAAAGTATAATAATGATACAAAAGATAGTCAAGGGTCATATATGGGGTGCAATTAAAGTCACAAACGCTTTGGTACTGATGAGCGACAAGGAATTGTAATTAAATTTTGGCAGCAAATTAGCTCTGATAACCTAAGTAACCCAAAATAAGCAGTACCTAACAGATTCACAATTAACCGACATCCAAAGTGGCCTTGATCAGAAAGTCTCACAATATTGGGCAATCACGAAAGACGTGAAGCTAGTCGTACGATGGACTTCCACAACAACATTCTTTAGCGTCACGGAAACCTCGGATATGTAAAATTCCAATGAGTGGACAATGTCTAGCTAAAGATAACTCCTTAACAATCATTGGAAAATAAATTCTGAAATGAACCTTACACATAAACATTCAAATAATTTGAATGTAACCCTCCCCTTCACGGAAATTCTCTGTAGACGAGGAGACAAACGTTATGGTATTATATTAATTTTTTTTACACAAGCCACATGATATTACATTTTTATGATGAAATTCCATCATATGGCTATACCTCACATAAGATGGCAAACTCCAGAACAATACGCACATGATGCTATCATGAAATTAAACCAAATTCTTGCAGCTATTCCTTCGCAGAAACAAAACTGCGTAAACCAGGAAACTTTACCTTGCAGAATATCAACTACAAGACACTGTATACATGATTTCCTACCATTTAAATGACCTGAAACATCAACTTAATCCATCGCCATATTACAAGGGACATTCCCAAAATATTGCTTGCTGTGATTTTGCTTCTGTTAAAAAGATAAATATTTCTAGTCACCAGAGACTCACATGGAATTATGAAAAATACTGGATAATTGACAAAAAAGCCGCTTACCCTATTAAGTCAACATCTAATGTCACACAGGGTTCTTACTAGGAATACAATAAAAAACGGATAGAAGAAGAGCGACTCTTCGCATGCATATACCGTGAGTCAGTAAGAATGACGAATTGCATGAGAGGAAAAATGAGTCACAACCTTCCTTTGAAGACAATAAAGTAAAACAATGTAGGGTAAATTTCAATGCTAAATGAATGAATGGCTATAACCATACTAATCTTGCTTAAACAATGTGTGGGCTATCTGCATTAATCGATCTTAATACTACAAAAGGAATATCTGACCGCAAGGATGTAGCTATTACAATCCAAAGTCTCAATGTCAGCAAAACAGAATAAAAATATGAATCAAAAATATCTTGGGGACAGGCAAGCATTTGGAACTACTGTCTAAAACGCTGTTACACACTGCGCATTTTATCGATGGACCACTTAAACCTCAAAGTCACCTTCACAATTCTGCCTAAATCCCTGTGTGACAGATTCCTTTTAAATCATATATTCTATCTTATCAGTCTGCTCTTTTTATTTTTTTTCTTATGGCAGCCTTCTAGATTAGTAATCGCCAATGAACTGTTAAGACTGAGTTTGCGTTCTGGGTCAAACTGTTCAGGCTGTCCAAAATGATCTCAGTAACGCCCAACACGTCGTGGAAGTTACTCCATTATTTGATTATGGAGACAACTATTTGTAATGCTAGCATGAAACACGGCAGTACCATTTTTCACAAGAGAGGGGTAATTCGCAAAAACGTTGCTAAAATGGACATTATTGATTAAAGTCAATGCAAGTTAGTCTTAGTGGGTTAGTCCCCAGTCTCCAGATTCATGAAAACAGCTTTAATTATGGTTACTGCAGTAATTAAAGATGAGTGTTACTAGATCATAGCACTCAGTACTTTTTGTAAACATGTGAACATTATATATCCATCTCGCTATGTGATTAGACTATACCTGTCATATAAACTGGGCAAACAGAATCCGCAGCATTTGTTTGTTTTTGGGGATTTCTTTCTTTTTTTAATATTTAAATTTTATTCTCAGGTAAAAATCGAGTGAATTCACATAAGTCATTAATTTTAAAATTATCAGAATTAGATTTGTTGTTTTCTGCGCAGTAATCTAATGTCTTATAACCATTGGTTAAAATAAATTATAAGAGTGTCGAGAATAAAAATTTTTTTAATTCATGGCCAAATATTTATGGCAGGTACAAAATTTTTAAATAAGAAAAGACATAACAGTGAATAGCTTTAAAGTAGTCCCTAGACGGTTTGATATACATGCACTTCTCTAAATTGATCTGGTTATAGTGATCACAGACAGACCGAAGGATCGACAGATATTCTTTTAAAGTCCGAAGCTTTGTTAGTTTTGTCATGTAAGAGAGATTTTCGAGGCATTGAGAATATCGATTAACAGTTAATTGACCACGCTAGGAATCGACAGTTTTACTTTAACGAATAGTTCCTTAAATATGGAATATGTAATAAAGTACTCTAAATGAAAGATGAATTGAATATAATATATATTTAAACGACAAATTGAGTGTTTTTACTCTCTAAATTCCAAAATTGGCAGAGGGAATTGGTGGATGGATGTCGAAATGCTTAATTTGCTTAAGCGGGAGATCACAAAAAAGGCACGTAGAAAAGCTCTGATCGACTTCTGCACTGAGTCTTATGATATACCAAACTATTCAAAAAGTTTTGGGATGGAACAAAAAGTTTTATTGCTTCTACTACACAATTGTATTAAGTCTCCTTGAACATCAATACATTTGTTGCACCGAAGGGTATTGGTTGTGCTATATTCAAATGTGGTTTTGTTGCAATGTTAGGAATGAGACACTCACTGTGCCATACGATTTTGAAACCGAAAATTCAGTTAAATCACTGTTAAGTTTCCTAAATTTATGTCACTTAACCATTTTCCAAAAGGCTATACTTTTTTGGATTCAAAATTTTGCTGTTTTAGACTTACTTGACGTTCATCGTCTTCAAGGTTTGTACACCTACATTACAATTCATATACTAACCCATTGTACTAATTAAAAACAAAGAGTCCTTATAAATTTTCAACTTTTCTTTTGCTTTTGAACCCTCAAAAAATAAAATTCAACCACTGCACGATACTTTGTTTTTCCCTAGAATGAGTACACAAATTAAAATTAAACTAATTACACGTTCATAAGAAGTATGATCCAACGTATCTAAATTTTGCTTTCAGCAACGCCCTCTCTTTTCGAACGAAAAACTTATGGAACAACCAGGTATAAAAAAATACCAATATGTTTCGTTATACTTCTTCGATAAGTAATTTTGTAGCAAACTTAAAGTTAATAACCCTTGGTTGGAGGGTTAAAATTAATTAAAACAAATGTTCGAAATGAATTCAATTGATTTTCTGCGTATTTACATAATGTAAAAGACAATACAGCAGCAATCATAAATGAATAAAAGTATACATTTGAAGTGTTCACTCAAATATGCGCACTGATTTTTTGATATTAAACTTTATGAGTATTCAAGAATTTAATCATTTTAAATTGTGAACAACTAAATTCATTGAAAATGCGTGTTTTCCCTAACATTTTTAAATTTGCTTGAGAATCAAAAATTCAAATGGCATAATTAGTTTTTGAAGTTGGACTATTTTGTATTAGTTTTTGGTATAATTCAAAATCTTCTAGTCTTGAAATATGCTTTGCACTTATAATGGAAATCATTTCCTTTTCATTTAGTGAGGAAAAATCACATATGGGATATGCCACTTTCTTCATTTTAGCCACCTTACTTCAATAACAATCCTAATACCTCATATCTAAATTGGCATTCCGTTAAAAGCTCTCCACCATAAGTGTATTTCTGTTTAAAGTATGTCTTCAAAAACTCCCATGTGAATACTGTTTCCGCATTGGGACTCTTTGAAAGAGCATAATGCATTTTATATTGTACTTCCTGGCGATGCAGTTCCTTATTAAATGAATAACATCCAAAGGAAAGTTCACAACACCTATATGTTCCTAAATGGAGGATTTAATCTTGAATAATGCATACATAAGTATGAATTCTATATAATTGCGGTATTTAGTCAACGTTAACCAATCCATTTTACGAAAAATGGCTTGATTGGATGAACAACAGTGTTTCCTTCAGTAGATATATTTTGCTCCTATAGAGGTATATTAATCTCTTAAATTCTACGATATTTCATTATAATTTACATAAATACAACATAATAATCAATTTTTGTTTATTTTAGAAAATTGGCTTGGCAGTTTTCAGCAAAATCTTAAAACTTTATCTACTTATTAAAACATATTTGGAGCTTTTCCTTTGTTGATTAAATTTAATTCAATTGCTTCTAGTTCTTTGATGAGTATGCACTTATCAATAGATTACTGTTTTGAGTTTTTGTGAATGCACATGGAATTAGCAAAGTGAACATTAGTTTTGACGGTACGTTTGTAGCACGTTGAACCAGTCTCCAGAGATTTATTGAAATACATACAGATAAGATTTGCATCACCACAGGAATTCATTTAGCCATGTTTGTCTGACTGTTTCCAAAAAATAGAAAGAACGGCTTTGGCTGCATAAAGGAAATACACATATTCTTTGAAGAAAGTTTAGACCCTCTTTTAACAGTTTTCAAGATCCAACCATTATTTCGGGTATCTCCGGTATACCTATTTATTATTATATTTATTCAAAGTTTCAGACTTAAGGTTAATGCCGCGATTAGCATCTATATTTTTCTATGAAGTTTCAAAATTATGCGGGAAATCAAAACAAAAGCGTGTTTCAAGAAAGGACATGATTAATTAAAAAGCATCCGTCCATCAGTCCACGTATAAAGTTCCAAAAGAGGCTTTATGCAGAATTACCGACAATTATCACTTTAACTTAATGAAATTTCCTTATATACAAAATATAAATATAATCAGTGTGTGCATCAAAAAAAACTTGATTGCATGAAAATTATAGGTACCTCCAGTACACCTATGTCCTCGCAATACAGCCTTAATGCGGAAGTATGCGCAGTTATTATTAAAATTTCACAACATTTTAGTTCGGTGTTCCGAAAATGAGCTTGATTGGATTAAAATTAGAGGAACCTTCAGTACACTATGTGGTGTCAATGGAGCCTTTAATGCTGAATTATGTACAATTATCTTTTAAAATCAACGAAATTTCAGTATTATGTTACAGTTAACCAAGTTTGGGCGTGATTTCATAAAAATCAGGGGTTCCTCCAGTTCACTAATGTTGGCTCAATACAGACTTGACTGCTTAATCATTCAAAAGATATATTGAAATTTAATTAAATTTTATTTAATTATCAATTAACTATGCTGTCGGTCTAAGCCGACGGTACCTTTATACTTGTTAATTCAATAATAAAGCAACATGTGTTATACTGTCGGCCGAACCAGACTGTTACCTTTTTACTTGCTCTCATTCAATTTTTTCCTTTGTTTCTTATGCATACAATACTTTGACAGATCGATGGCCGAAGGATTTAGCAACAGTACAATTTGAAAATATTGTTTACTTTTAATCAGACATTGACATTATCATTGGAATTTTGTTGGCATAACTGAATACAACAGCCGATGAATGAATTTTTGTATTTTCGAATGTTTTCTGATAAGATAAAATATAAAAAAAAACGTTTCAAGTAGCATGACGGCTTGAAAGAGCTTTCGTATTAAACTAAGTTTTTAACAAAATTTATTTAAACTACCGGTTCCAAAATGTTTAAAAAATCCATCACATAGAACATGATGTCAATTACAAAATTGATGAATCGATGAATTTGATNAAAGGACTCCGCCGGCTTTTATTTAATAAAAAAGCGACGTGTAATATATTGACGGCCTAAGCCAACTGCAACCTTTTTAATTATTATTNTAAAATATAAAAAAAAACGTTTCAAGTAGCATGACGGCTTGAAAGAGCTTTCGTATTAAACTAAGTTTTTAACAAAATTTATTTAAACTACCGGTTCCAAAATGTTTAAAAAATCCATCACATAGAACATGATGTCAATTACAAAATTGATGAATCGATGAATTTGATCCTGACGATATTAATAACATGAACCCTAACCGCAAATAAAAAAGAAAGTATGAACTTGGCGGGGAAAGGTGATACTTTTGGATTTGTTTAATATTTGTCAATTCTTGGTTTTCGCATGTATCTGAAAAAAAAGATATAATGAAATTGGTCAATAAAATATTTTTTTTGCTTTCAAGTTTTCAGCATAAAAATTTATTAACTTATTTGCGACACCTCATTATTAAATTGCGTTGTCCTCGGTAAGGGATTATGAATTTCTGAATTACTGATTCGTTGATGAAAACTTGCAATGAATTATATTAGAACAAAATTGAATAAGTCGGATAACACATATCAATTAGTTGGCCAAACTGCAAACTATGCAACTGCTTACTAATTTTATTAAAAGGATTTTAAATAATAATAGTTGTAATAAGCCATAATTTCGTTCTTTGTTTGTGATAATAAACTTTTTTTTTTTTTTTT
>JXPQ01025220.1:5120-18701 GCA_001014675.1 Ephydra gracilis
TTGCTGGATGTTATTTTTTACAAAAATTTTTCCCAAGAAGGGATGAGAAGGTGGCCAAAAAAACTCAAATTGTTTCTTTAAATCTAAATTAATCAAAAAATTTTTTAAGGTTTTTCTTATACTCAACTTCACTTTTCTTTCTTAATTTATTGTGATAAATAATTAAAAGTGATACTTGAATTTCATAGAAAGCAAAAATCGATCACGGCCTGCAGTGAAAATACTATAATGTTTGTCGAGTTTATATGTGTGATCAGCGGATAAGGCATTTCATGTCCAAACAGTTGTTTCAAATGGTACGAATTGCACTTGATCAGTGCTCAAACTTTAGTTACCACCCTTTTGAGCTTTAGCTACACTAACTTCACCTGAAAACATGGATGGCCAGCTCGGGTAATTTTGCTATTACATTTCATATTCAATGGCAGTCTATACCCATCGCCCGTTATGCTCTCGCCAGGTTGTACCAGCTCATAGTACACAACACCCTTTTGGTCACTCCAGATACAAAACAAAACAAAACATAAATAAGAAAAAGAAAAAGTTGCCTTTTAATGTCTCTCGGTTTCAGTTCATAAGGAACGCAATTGCCTTGGTTTTGAATCATTCCCATGGATTTTAACCGGACAGGAACCGGCTTTTGTGCCACTTCCAATGATTCTGCAAGCTCCTCTTGCGTTTGGCTCAGATCTTCATCGAGCAGTCCCTCCAACTGCTCGTCTTTGAATTTTTGGCTGTCCAGAGCTTGTCTTCAACGCTGAAATCTCCATTCTTGAAACGTCGGAACCATTCCCTACATGATTTATCAGTTGGAGCACTGTCACCATAAATTTCCACAAGCATTCGATTCACTTCACCTGCACTTCTCTTCCAATTAAAACAGAAACGGAACGGAAATGCTGCTTAGTTAACACAAAATTCCTCATAATTAACTCAGTGAAAAATAAGTTTTTTTAAAAAACTCGGAGCAATATAAACTGAATATTATTGACAGATGCTTAACCTCTCTGAAACTATCGACATCAGCTGTTACTATTCAATTTTCATAACAGCCAGAGCTATCATTTGAAAACGGACCGAACTAATTTGTACACCCAATATATGACACCAATTCAATTTTTTAAATAGCCAATCCACCGACTACATAATAATCATTAGTCATTCTTCAATTGTTTTAAATAAAAGAATATAAACCCAAACCCAGACGTTACTGCTACTAGCTCTTCATTTTAAGGAATCAAATTTAAAAACGTACTCCCCCTTACTTTACCTTAAGTTTTTCATATGTTTCTGTAGGTACGCGAAATATATGGCAGATTGTATCCATGTTTGTAGACTTAGTGAAATGGATCTAATATTTTTGAAATTAAATTGAAATCATACCTACAGAATACAGGATAACGAACGTTCATTTCATTGTATCTGGGAAGACTATCTGAGCTGTGCGAAGCTATTGAGCGAATTTTTATACATGTTTCCAAAGAAATTGGCAAAGTATATAAAACTTTTGATCCCAGATTCAGTCTCCAAGGACCTATTGAAATATATACTGATATGATCAGTACACTACAGGAGTTGATTTAGCCATACGTGTGTATGTGTCCGTTCATCCGTCCGATCGTCCGTCGAACTAGATCAACGAAATTTGGTAACATATTCTATGTAAAAAGTTTAGATCGCTTTTATGGTTACGGGCGTAATCCTACTGCAGCCTTTAGAAATTTCAATGAAATTTAAGAACTAAGCCGAAAATTAAGTCATGTAACTGTGTTCAAAAAATGGACATAATTCAATAAAAATCAGAGGTGCCTCCAGTACAACTATAAAGTCGCAAAAGACTCTTTATACAGAAGTTTCCACAGTTATCATTTAAATTTAACGAAATTTTACTATGCAGTGAAAATTAACATTAATTAATGTAGGTAGAGACAGGAAGCCTACTGCAGCCCTTACAAGTCATTTCATTCACTAAAATTTCAAAGTTAAGCGGGAATTTAAGGAATGTAACTATGTTCCAAAAATGGTTGAACTTCAATTTAATAAAATTTTATCATACAGTGCCTGTAAATATAATTAATGTGTTTACCCAAAATGTACTTGATTACGCAAAAACTATGGGTACTAGGGGTACCTCCAGTACACCTATGTGATCTATGGCTACCAAACATGGGATTGACTGNTAAAATTTAACCAAATTTTATTATACACTAAAAATAAATATAATCAATGTGTGTAGCAAAAAAAGTCTTGATTGTATAAATATCAAAGGTACTTCCAGTTAACGTCGTCGTCGTCTGAATAGAGACGGTAATTCTGAATGCAAAGTTATCATTTTGAATCAATGAAATTTCAGTATTGAGTGAATATAAATTTCATCATTGTGTACCAAATATGGGACGTGATATTCAGTATTAAGTTAACATATATGTAATTAAAGTGCCTACCATTGATTCTTTGAAATCCGATACACATATGGTTCACAAAAAGGGCTGTAACCTCTTTAGTTCTTTTTTCATTATCTGTCTATGCATCTGATACTCCGTCTGTATATACACAAAAATCTGTTTATATTTCAAATTTTGTTAATTTTTCTCATAAGAATCTGTTCTTCATACAAAACTGCTGGTAATTGGTAAGCAATACCAACTCTGGTCTAAAAAAACGATTCAACAAAAATTCGCCACACAAACGGAAATAAATGCATTCACTAACTTAATTCTTTTTTGCTATCTATATAAATAAAAAATATTATAGATAAGTATTTAGGTATTTGCATCACTACCAAAAAAAAATGTATTTTAATCCAACAAACTTTTAAATCAAACCAATACTTACGGAGGTATTTTAATAGGTCTACAATTTTGTTGAAAACCGCATTTCAATCAGTGTAATACTTGTCAAAAACTTAGAGGACAAACATAAAAACAGTCATATATTATGTTTTAAAATGTAGACATTTGTTACATTTTGCGAATGTAATCAGTTTTTCAATTTGCTTTCAATGAACACTTATTATACAAGGGTTCCTATTTACATATCCTGAACTGGGAACAATTATGTCTATAAGTCTTAGTGCTATTTGTCTTGTTTACAGTGAGTGATGATAATCAATTTTGCCAAACACTGGAAGTTTCAAAAGCAGATTTTGATAAAGAGATGTATTTCCCAACTTTCGTCGTTATCACCAGAAGAATGTTTGAATGAATTCAATTCTCGGTATGTCGAGAAAGCATTACCAAGATCACCATGAGACATATCGTGTAATACAGAGGTCCTTACAGATTAGTTCGATTTCGATCCATTCGATGGGCCATCAACTCTCAGCAATGAACGAAAAAACGTTTAACCATGCGGATATTGCAAGATGAATGAAATCCAACAAAAGTTGTTCTGGCACATGGCACTAAAAGGAAAGTGCTCAACAACTTCTTGGGGTGAATGGATTGTTGAATTCTGATTGGTATACGACCATTTATTTTCCAGAAGCCCTCTGAGAAATTCGTAAATCCAATTCCCGAATACGAATAATATTCCATGTGTTTCAGCATCCAAAACATCGAGATTATGAATATTTCTCCATACAGTCCTGATGTGCCACCCAATTACTTTTTCTTTTACCTGAATAGCAAAGTTGGCAAAAACAGTTATAGCGTTAAAAAATATTTTGGAGGCGTCCCATGAGGAATTGAGAAGCGGATAAGACAAGGGACTTGAAAGAATGGAAAAGTGTATTGATCATCAATTAGAATATTTGGATAAATATAAAGGTATTTTCATTAAAAAATGTTGGTTATAATTTATTTATACCAAAATAGAAGTAGTTTCTCTCCTTGCACCTGTTCTGCAAGGTTAGAATAATTAAGAATTTATGTAAAGTTTTTACCTATGCCAACATAATTTTTTTCCACTAATTTTAATAATCCCATAGCAATTAATTTATGTGTAGACTCTGAAATAAAATAAGAAGCATACTCAAATTAAACAAAAATTATATCCTTTCATCGAAATAAAAATGAAGTATACGAATATTGCTTGTTGGATAGACTTCACAGTGGATTACGATTGATACGCCACCCATCATTATAAGTACACAATTCTCCTATGATAATGCGAGATATAGATTTTTTCGAAAAGTACATTTCCCGTTCAAGATTTTACCTTCGTTTTTTGGTTCGTTCGTTTTTCACGACGTTGTTCGCTTCGGGAGATCTCACTGTATGCAGTCCTGTATTTGACGATCTCGTACTCCACCAGTATCGTCAAATATCTTTACAGAACGATACACTGAAATAAATTTAGATTTCACATTTTTTCCATCTTCCAATTCAGAGAAAAAACTTTGAACAGGACAATGAAGCGATATTGTCAATTGATTAAATCCCACTCAATATAAAACGAATATGCCCAGTGAATTCCCAATTGCAATGATTGCGCTCAGTTGTATACCAGTTTTTACGCCTAGGCTAGCTCTGTCATATATTTACTCATATCTGCAATAATAATTTGTTTTAGTAATGTCAAGTAGATAATTGAGTTCGAAATTGCATTAAAAAATTTGCAGCTCCATCAGAATCGACTGCATTGAGTACACGCACGAAGCGAAGTCCATCTGAAATAGATGAAGCCTATTCGAAATACTACCAGAAAATCAAGCAAAAATATCAAAATTATGTGAAGAACCTGCTTGGGTACAGTCGATTCTATTCTTCAGACTTACGTAATCCAACCAAGAAAATTCAAGTTCAAGATGGGCGCTGGTATAATACTTACAACAACCCAGACATGCTGACACGTTTCAAAGCAACACACAAATCGCGCAATTCTGCAAACGATTTGACTTCCCTGGACTATGACGATCGTGATTATGTGCCCATGCGACAAATTGCTAAAATCCCAATGCCCAATATTAATGATAATTCAAGGTATAGTCCTTCTCATACGACAATCAATGAAAGCAATGACATTTACGAGAACAATGCACTACGGTCATTCCTGATGGGGAATGAACCGAAACAAGAGGAAAGGCAAAGCACACAATTGGATTTAATTGAGCAGTTGAAAATGCAAATCGTTCGTAGAAGGCGCAAGAGAAATGCATCGAGTATAGCCGCTACAACAGCAGCAACTGTGGTCGGTGCTGATGATGATGATCATCCTGAAGGCAAAGAAGGACGCAAGCGATTACGAGGACCATGTGAAGACTTGGACTGGGATTCCTTCGCTAATGTGACAGTTGTGCGGAATGGCAAAGCCCCCGGCCGTAATAGCGTTGGCACCATATTGCACTTGGAGTGCAATGCTGGATTCAAACTGAATATAAAAGGAGAAAATGCTACCGCACGTTGCATTCGCGGCATTTGGAAGCCCGAAACACCTCGATGTTTGTCTGGTAAGTTTTGTTTTTTGTAATTTTATTTTTTATTGATTTATACGATGGGTGTTACGCAGCGCCCTGCTTAGTGCCCGCTGTAGAGAATGGACGCTACTATAAAGTCGAGCCACATACCAAAGAGTTAAGTGACAAGCCATCGCTAACGCCGTTAGTGACACATGAGGAAATACAATCGAATGAATTCATTACTTTAGAGTGTGAAGACGGCTTTAGTGTACAGGGCTCGGCACAACTGCGTTGTGCACATGGAAGCTGGTCGGTGAACGCGTTTTCTCAATGTATTAGTGTGTTCTGTACACTGCCAGAGCTACCCAACATTATCTATGAGGTATGACTAAATCTATATGAATTATGGTAAGTTACCACAAACTCTAATCCTTCATAGGGTGGTTATCGGGCGGGCCTTACAATTGGACATGGTGGTACAGTGCATGTTCACTGTGACCATTCAACCAACACATTGCCAATTGAGATGAGCTGCAATAGGGGTACACTGTCCCCACAGACAATACACTGTGAAACAGGGCTGCGCAAGTCGCGGGAAGAAATTGTTGAAACAACTGCCAATGCTGCTCATGAAACCACGGTTGGACAAAAACACAATCAGACAATGACCTCGCCACGATTGGAGTTGAGTACATTAAGCATTCTAGAGTCGGCAAATACTACCGAAGACAGTTCAGACGATGAGGCAAAAATGTGTGGTCCTCCGACAATCGCCGATAACGCTTTGGTTTACAAGTGAGTATCGAAAAATGCTGATAAGTCATTTGTCGTGAGATTCATTATGTTTATATAGAAATGGGGAGCATGATATTGAAGGCATTTTCGATAGTGGCACGGAAATATTTTTCAATTGCATACCAAATGCAGCAGGTGATCGTAATACATGGAAAATTATATGTGACAATGGGCAATGGATTGGCCGCTCCTATAACTGCGGTAACTTCTGATACGTCTTTTACGAACAAGAACAAATAAATGTTCGTTATTCTTTCAGAAAATGGCACCTGTCTTTTCAAAAATAATGAGCCTAATGTGGTGAGCTTTTACAATGATTTGGAGATTCGTGAAGATGTAGTTGAGTTTCCACCCGGTGCGACAATTATATCGAGGTGGGCAGTGAACAATTTTGTAAAATGAAATTTTAATGAATTATTTCACATCTGCAGATGCACTGATATCGGTAAATTCTCGATGACAGGAAGCAATGAACGAACTTGTATACATTCGGAGTGGACGGGCACAAAACCAATTTGTTCTGGCTTGAATCAAGAAAATGACTACGCAAGTAAGTGAGCGTTTATTTGTTGAAATTTCCTCTTTCTCTGAATTTCATAGAACAAGTCTGTATTTTTGGGTGTAGTGGAAAAGGCTCCCACAATCTTATTCCGCCATCAAAACGGTCCCATTGCACAGAGTAACGATGGCAAGCTTATTGTTTACCCAGGCACCACACTGCATATGGAGTGCTTATGGATGCGTCGGTTTGGTAATCCTAAATGGAATGTAAGCCATGAATTTAGGTAATTTAAGTTTCCAAGCTACTTTCTTACCTTATGAACACTCTCTAAGATATAATATTCGCCCATTTTTTGGCTTGTTAATGGCTTCTTAGAAATTACTCTGAAGGCTGGGTAACCGAAGCGGATGAGGGCCGTGACTCAACCTTGGAATATCGGCTTAGCATATTTAATGCGGTATACGAAGATTCCGGAACTTTTTCTTGCCAAACACCAGCACGTCATGAACATTCAGTAGAGGTGGTGGTCAAAGCCATAAGCTGTCCATTGATACCACAACGTCGTGGTTTAATTGTCAGCACGAATGATACAAAACTGAGCACACGGGTGCTGTTGTCTTGTGCTAATGGCAATTCCTTGATTGGCTCATCTGAATTATACTGTCTGCCGAGTGGCAATTGGAGCGCTCCGTTGCCGATTTGTGAGAGTGTCGAATGCGGCGACATACCGCTACCCAATAATGTAAGCTCTCCGCGAGTTGCCGTTTTATCGCGTGAAGTTGGCGGTAGAGTTGCATTCTCTTGTGCATCAGGATACGGATTGCGCGGCCCATCGGAATCTATTTGCTTACCTTCCGGAGAATGGGCTACACCTTTTCCTACCTGCGTTGAGGTGCAATGCGACAATCCTGGCGCTCCACAAAACGGTTACGCCCAGGGCTCGGCACCATATCGTGCCGGCGATGTGGTACAATTCAATTGCAACCCGGAATACATGATGCAAGGGCAGCCAATAATTGCTTGTCAAGATAATGGTCGTTGGTCGGGCGGCTTACCAAAATGTGTGCAGGCCTGCTCATATCCAGGCACGGCAATAAGTGGACGCATGTCTTCAGTGAAATTTTACTATGCTATTGGTGAGAGCATAACATTTACGTGTGATGCAGGCCTCGAACTACGTGGTGCTAAGGTTCTAAAGTGCATGAAGAATGGTAAATGGTCGAGTGCCATACCAACTTGTGTTTCCTTGGATCAAGTTCATATGAACAATAACAACAAAAATCTTGGTGCAATGGGTTAAAATCTTAATTTTATAGCTCTACAGTTTTATTTATAGGTGATATAACAAGAATCATTTCGTTTTGAACACATAATATTTATTGAGAATTTGTGAAATAAAAAGTAAAATAATAAAAAACTCATACACCAAACATATATTATTTGTTTGTTTTCGATTTTAAACAAAGTATCGTGAGGAATAAATTATGGTAGTCTTTTACGTCATAAGGGACAACCTCGCGAAATTGATCGTTTTCAATCTTTTTTAAAGTGATTATCACAGTGATGACTGGCGTGGTCCTAAGATTTTCTGTGTCATAACAACTTAGCTATAGCTTTTCATTCAGAGCAATATATTTTATTACTGGATAGTCATATGCTCATAGTATATTTATATTATATATTGTTGTTTTTTGTTTCACAAAACCATCTCTAATTTTGCGGAAAATCGTAAAATAAAATCAATTATCCCAAAGGATTTTGGAAAAAGTCAGCAGAAACAAACGGCTTTGGCCGACAGCATTAGAACACACCGCAGTTTAAATTATTTTAAATTAATTTCGTAATTTATGACACATTTTTCTAACCCCCATTTTGTACACCACAAAAGTGTCTAATTTGAAAATATTAATAAAACGCATATCAATTATATGTATATATACACATAATCCTGGAATTACTTAAAAGTTAAATGAAACAGAAAAGTTTGTAATGGGACCACATAGGTATACTGGAGGTACCTCAGATATTCGTGCACTCAGGCTTAAAGCTTCTTTTGGGACTTACAGTTGTACAGGAGGTACCTTTGATTTTTATTCAATCATATGTAATTTTAGAACACGATTAAAAGCCTCTGTCATCCGCTGAATTTCGAAATTTCAATGATAAATGTGAATTCTACCGGCTGCAGTAAGCTTATGCCCATAGATCTTCATTAAGCCCCTCCTTCTTGTTTTCCCTTACGGACAGACTGACATATGGGTAAACATGGGTAGATTAAATTTGGTGTTGATGGTGATCATATCGGTATTCATTTTAATAGGTTTTGCATCGTTCCTTCTGTGTTTTACAAACATACGTTCAAAACTATTATTGCAAGTTGGTCAATGAGTTTCACATTTCTATAAAAGAAGGAATTGCTACTAGCCTAGATATGCTTTTTTCATAGAGCGTAAGTGCAGTTACATTTCAATCTGTCAATTCATTCTTTGTTGAATTCATCTAGTATCGACGTCTCACAGTCCTTTTTTACAAAGGAAGAATGGAAGTTTCGTGCAGAACATAAATTTTTATTTTTATTACGTTTAAAATCAGGAGAAACTGATTAAGAAATATTTAAAGGGTATAAAGACTTATAACTTTCAATTAGAACGGTATTAAGATGGTTTGCGAAATTTAAACTTTGTCTTAGAAAAATAGCCCTAGGTATGACAATGTGCAGTGTCCAAAAATAGGCAAAGAAGATTTAAGCACCAGTTTTTTAGGATGCAAAAGAAATTTTTTTTGTGAACTTCTTGAAAACTGGTTAAACCATAAATTTTGAATACAATTATTAATTAGATAAAGAGAAAAATTCGTGAAAAAGGCTGGTATGCACCTATTTTCAAGAACATTTTGACATTGGTCAAAATACATGAAATACAGTTCGAATCGTGCGTTTGATTTCGGCCCTAACATTTTCCATATGTTTCGAGACCTTAAAAAATGCGTTGGAACCATTTTTCATCAAATTATGAAACATGCAAAACTTATTCAACAGCCTGCGAATAAAATTGGAGAGGAGTATAAAATTAATTATATAAAGGTACAATTTGAACACTGTTTTGACTAAAGTGGGTCATCTTTTTCCATAACGCTTTCAATACCACACAAAATTCACATTGAATTTGGAGATTTACAGCACCACTTTTGAAATTGCTCGGTATTTTTAACAGTGTAATTAGTGTCAAACGCTATAAATAAACGAGAGAAAATATCAACGAATTGCGGAAGACAACAAGAACTTTTAGCGATTATTATCAACGAATAACTGTTTTCGATTTCGTTTCAGAGTAAAATTAGCATTCGACAAAATGCGTGGAGTACTTCTGTGCGCGTGTTAATTCAATATTTATTGAGCGAAACGCACCATTTTTCTGTTTTTCTTTATTATTGTTTTATTAATTATAATTTGTATGTTTGTGTTAAAAAATTTCCCAAATTAAATTATAATTTTTCCAAGAGTAAAGTTTTTAAATTTGTGTATTACAAAAGAAAGTGCCGTCAAAATGAAATAGCAAAATAAGATATGATTGACTAAGTATTGTCATGTAACAAGAAATATAAACAACAGCAAAAGATTTGTAGCATTTTTGGAAATATAAAAAAAGCACGAATTTATTTATCAAAAATTAAAACAATTAAGTAAGGTGAGCCACAAACATTTAATAAATTTAGAAATATGTGAATCTAGAGGAGCCCCAGTGCTCTTACGGTGAAAACGTCATATAGTTTCTGCGGTTCGTAATGCAAGCAGATCATTTCCAATTTTCTACTTTTTTTTCTTTTATTTTGCTATTTATTATGATTACGATGGCATTCAAGGGCGTTGAACTATATTAACCATACCATAAAGATATGACATTAATAACTGGTTGTTATTCAACTGTTTTCCTATTGTTTTTTGTAATATTTTTATTGTTTTTAAATCAAATGCTTCGAAATATTAACATAACAAATAGAAATGATAAACAATTTGTCTAAAATATGATAGCGGCAAACAAACATGTTTATTGAGTATGTATTTATTTAACACATTTGTGTGAATATATAATAAATAAAGACGTGCGACCAAATAACCCAAAGTTCATGCAAATATAAATAATTGACAGGTGTTATTTCAATGTCAATCAGCACAATAACACTAACTAAATAAAAAAATGGAGTAAATATAAATGCAAGCACAAACTAGCCAAAATCAAATATTTGCGATGTCCTTTATTCAAACTTTTATTTGGAAAGCATAATTCGAAATATATTTCACGAATATCATACTCAATCATGTTCTTCCTATGTTCTCAATTATAAAATGACTTACAACATTTTGACATGCTCAATTAATCGAAACTGCATTGAAGCAGCATTTTTATTACAAAAGCAACAATAACAATAAATTACTGAGAATTATCAAAGTAGCGTTACTCGCTACATAAATTGTATGTCATGCAAAACATCTGACCAAGAACAAGTGAACATTGAAATCGTAACATATTCATTTCTATTTATATTCTTTTTGTTTTAAAACAACAAGGAAATATAACAATGTATCCATAATTTATTTATAATATTTGGTTTTTCAATAAATCGTTCTTATTTTTAATTATTTAAAATTGTTATTAATTTAGAAAATTCTTATATTGCGTTGAATACGCTATTGGTACTCAATCAAGCTGTTGCTCAACTCAAGTCATGAAAAGTGTTCGTTGGCGAACAATACGCACGTCACCAGAACTGCTTTGTTTCATTGAAGTTGATTTGATTTTTAGTTTTCGTTTTGTGATTAATTGCAAGAGTTGTGCGCTCAATTAATAATTGCTTATACCACAACTAGAATTGTAAACGTAATTAATTTTTTTTTGCTACTCTATCTATTCACTAATTGAGTGTTTGGATTAGTAATTTTTTCATAAATTAACTTTATCTTATTATCGCTTACAGTAGTTGTGGACCGATTTATTCTTTGTTTTCTTTATTATTTGAATACCTTATTCATCTATTTTAGACGGCATATTTTGTTATGACGAATGCATTAAACAAATTCTGGTTTCATTATTGGAATATTTTTTTACGAGTATAGAAATGTATTTGTCATTGTGTTTATAAGCATTGTGGAACTTTGAAAATAAGTCTTACCCCAAGTAACTGTGATCACAATAATCTCTTGCTAATAAAGTACGCTCCTACTAGTACATAGGGTATTTATATTTTTGAATTATCAATAAATAAAAGTTCTCCGTAAAAAATTAGTAATTTTATATAATTTCTATTTTCGTATGGCATTTATATAATTGTATAATAAAGTTTTCACAACACAAAATCAATCTACCAAATCTACCATAATAAGAGTTAACTTCTAATTAAAAAAGTTAGGGATAAAAAATTATTTCTAATACACATAATGTAATAATCTGAAATTAGTTAGTTAGTGCACAAAAAAAAATTTATAACCTAAATGATATGTCAGATGATGTTATTGCAAATTTCAAATGTTACTATATTCCATTCCAAAATAAACGCCCAATAACACCTCTTAATCCCAAAATATCTAAATCGGATCGATCAACACAGCGACAATGACTTACGTCTTCTTGAGCTACATGTGAGTGAGTAGTCTGTGAAATTGCTTCCTATCTAGGCAATGCAAATCAATCACCAACGATACTTAAATTCTTTAAAAACACAGTTGTATCTGAATAATACTTCAATAGCACATTATGCATATTTATATGAAACTTAATTTTTCATATCAGTGAAAGCTCTATTGCAGGCACCCATAATTATTAAACGAATTGACTCATTCTCAAGTACATGCAGACAATATTTAATCGAATCTCTGAAGCAACATAAAGTGCGAGCTGATAATATCAACGCAATGCACAGTTTTCACAAACCGATAATCACCCCAGTTCGCAAAGATTATCATATTTGAACAAACTTAGCTTTCGGAAAGTTCATAGATCAGTTCTATAAAGCAATAAAATGAGAATGAAATCGGTTTTATACCCATCAGTCAATTGCTTGGTGGTATAATGCATAAATAGTTAGCAGAAAAATCGATTCTAACGAGTGAAGATTAAAAAAGTATTTTATTTTTAATTGTTTTATTTAATGGCTACAACCTACAAAACCAACTTATTGAAGACAACTTCTACTTCCACGACCTTTCAGTACGATTTCAGGCAATCTGACCAATCACTGATCAGAAGACGTACTTCCAGCATTCGAAAATTGTCCACTGCATGGATAAGACCCCGCTTCAATGATATCTGGGTATCGAACTAGCCATGCCCTCTCATATGAAAAAAAATTTTTAATTCAGCGGGTTGAGGTTTACGCTAGCTGGCGGATTAGCAAACAACGATTTTTCCGAAATTAGGAAATTTCCGCAACAATTTAGTCTATTTTCGCAGTGGTTTTCGGTCCATTCTTTGTTTGACGGGTTTAATCGCTTTAGGAGTTCTGACTGCGTGGATTCCATATTGGACTTATGTTGAGTACGCATTTTGCAGGGCAAGCGGAATTCATTAACAATATCTTTTCAAAAAATCGTGGACACATGTATATTAAAGTCTTAACATATCGAATTCTGAATAGAAATCTTTGAAGTCCAACACTTTTTTTCTTCCATTGGTTGCATAGAAGCTTTTCAAAGTCTTCTCGTTATATTAGCTTTGCAACAAACCAAACACGTTTTGTGTTGCCCTCGGACCATGTGTATTGAGTATTTGGATGAAGGTTATGGTTCAATGATTCTCTGTCTGCTAGAATCCGAATTTTAATAAGTTATTTAATGTTGTCATCTTTTTATTTAAAACATATTATGACTAGTGCTTGTTCTGCGGCAATTTACTAAAAACCATTTGACGATTGAATCTTATTTTAGCTTTTTTTTTTTTTTTTTTTTTTTTTT